>PVIH01010295.1:0-55167 GCA_004025045.1 Sigmodon hispidus
ATAGGGTCATTGAATAGACTAGACAGAGGTCATTGAATAAAATAGATAGAGGTCATTGATAGAGGTCATTGAGTAAAATAGATTGAGGTCATTGAATAGAGGTTATTGAATAGATAGATGTCATTGGACAGAGTAGATAGAAGTCATTGAATAGAAAAACAGAGGTTGTTAAATAGAATAGAGGTCATTGAATAGATAGAGTCATTGAATAGAATAGATAGAAGTTATTGAATAAAATAGATAGAGGCCATTGATAGAGGTCATTGAATAGAATAGATTGAGGTCATTGAATAGAATAGATAGATGTCATTGGACAGAGTAGATAGAGGTCATTGAATAGAAAAACAGAGGTTGTTAAATAGAATAGAGGTCATTGTATAGATAGGGTCAATGAATAGAATAGACAGAGGTCATTGAATAGAATAGATAAAGGTCATTGGCTGAAGAGATTCTCTTGACTGTTCCCATGGGGCAGGTAAAATTCTATACCTTAAACCTCAGTTTCCCTACATACTCTGGAACTAGATCTGCTAAAAATTTAAAACTAAATACACTTTCAAAATTAGGCAAAGTGTTAAAATTTACTTTTTATTTCAACAGAGAGGTGAGAAGTCAGATTTTTTTAAATGTTTTTCAGTCCTGAAATGGAATTTTATTTCAGATGAGTACATTCTATTGTACTTGGTAAATACCATTGTCCTGTGAATATCTAGAATATAAATCTTTGGTTATGTTAAGAAATTTGAAAGTTAGAAAATTAAATTTAAAATTATATTTATTTGCTGTTTATTTGTGTGTGTGTGTGTGTGTGTGTGTGTGTGTGTGTGTGTGTATCTTTTGAGACACGATCTCTCCTTGGCCTACTCCTTTCCAAGTAGGTTAGGCTGGTTGGCTGTCTATCGGTCTCTGCCTCCCTAGCGCTGGGATTACAAAATGTGCACCATCATATCTGATTTTTTTAGATGAGTTCTGGAGCTTGACCTCAGGTCCCATGAAAGGCAGACACTTTATCCATTGATCCATTTCCCCAGATCCCTGCACAAACAATGTAAAAGAATGATTTAAAAATTAATTTAAAAGGATATAAATAAATGAATGAATTAAGGAAGACAATGAAGGATATGAAAGAGAGAGTGAGCAAGAAGGAGAAAGATGCTAGCAAAGGATCAATCAGAAATCTTGGAAATGAAAATCTCAATAAACTAGATGTAAAAGAGACAACCAAAAGCATGAGAAGCAGCTTAGCTTAAGTGGAAGAACACCAGAGCCTGAAGACAGAAACTTGATGGATTATTATATTCAGAGAACAATAAAGAAAAATAAGAAAGACTAGACAAGATACTCCAGTTCTATAGGACATTATCAAAAGACCACTTAAAGAACAGTGCATCCAGACAAAGGAGAAATATGGGCTAGTGTGGTGACATATTTTATATTTAATAAAATAAGCCTAGAATGTCAGAGAGGAGGTGATTAATAGCCGAGTAACTTTTGCACTATCTGTGTGGCTGGAACCCACACAGGATCCTCTCCCAGGCCTTTATCAAAGCTTGTCTTATTTAAGTCAATCTGTAGAACCCATCCCTATGGACTTGATGAATTTCATTGTAGTTGAACCTGATCTGTATTTAGCTTACTTTGTTCTCAAGGAGATTTATTTATGTATGCTTTGTTGTGCCCGTGAGATTGAACTGGTTATCACCAGAATAAGTTTTCACCAAATGGTGCTGTGTTTAACTATACCTAAAGTAGACTACCTGGGGCCAGATATCAGAAGTTTGAACTAACAGCAGCGACTGAGTTGGGTTGAATTGAATTACCTTCTTGCCCACCAAAGATCATCTCTCTGCTGGTTGCAGAGACCCCTGAATACATCCATGAATTAGAAAATCTAGATGAAATAGATGAATTTCTGGACACATATATAGCCTACCACATTTTAATTAAGAGGTTATGAAAGACAGAAGTAATTCAACAACAGAGGAGGGGCTGACACGGTAATAAAAGCTCTCCAAAGAAGAAAAGCCCGGGACTATAGCCCTGGTTAATTTTTTTTTTTAAACTTTAAAAGATAGTTTATGCAAAATATTCTCATAGTATTCCATCAAATAAAGAAAAAGAACCCTTACAAATTCATTACATGAAACTAATGTCACCATGTTCTAAATCTAATAAAAACAAGAGAAAATAACAAGAATTATGGACCCATATTCTTGATGACATAGATGTGAGAGTCTTCCATAAAATACCTTGAAATAGTAGTTTTTATATTGAGATCTCATCCCAATCCAGCCTTAATAATTATTATTTTAAAAAGATAAATTCTGGCAAAGATACAGAGAAAAGGATCTTTTTCTACATTGTTGGTGAGGATGTAAATGATCACAGGCTCCATGGGTTATAGTTGGTTCCTAGAGAGCGGGTGCTGGGCTCACAACTCCCATGATGCCTGAAGAACAGAGACAGACACACTCACCTGTGGTTTTCCCTGACTTGGGAGGCCCCACAATCATAATCCTCACAGGCATAGTAGCTTTGGGTTTGGGTTGCCGGATGTATTTGATTGGGTTCATCATAAATTTTTCTCTACTTTGTTTACTAGATAAAAAATAAATGTACTGTCGATGGATTACAGGGTAAAGAGGGTTCTCCACATTCTCAACGGGCTTGATAGTCTCTCCTTCACTTAGCTGTAACATGAACGAGTGCACAGTTAGATTCAGTTTATAAGGCATTTCCTTAGTATACCTGAAAACTTGTAACATATAAGAATATAATATTTTTACATAGTAAAAAATTCTCTAATTATAAATATAACAAAAGCATATACAACGTACAGGTTATTTCATGTATCTAGTAGGTATAATGTTTTCCAGTTGGTTTTTAGCTTATGTCAATTACATTTCTACTTCTTTCATAATGACTCATGATTATATTGAATGTTTCTGACGGAGGGTCTGAGATTGTTACAGTGATTCATGATCTGATTTATCCTCACAAACAAATCCACTTCTGAAATGGTGTTGTGGATGCATTGCCTCTCTCTCTTACAGTTCCTGTGTTGAAATTCCTATAGCCAATGTGACTATGTAAGGAGATAGGACCTTTATGGGGGGGGCGGGCAATTAAGGTACAATGAGGTCAAAAGAATAAGCAATAGGACAGCAGTTCTTATAACATGAATGGACATCCACAGAGAAAGATCCGCATAAGGACATTATGAGAAGGTGACCAACTGCTAGACAAGGTGGGGGACCTCAAGGGTGCTATCTGTCAGCACCTTCAACTATTGCCTTTACAAACTCTTCTTACCTTTAGAACTCTGAATGTGTCTGATCTTGAAGCTAAGCAGGATTGGGCCTGGTTAGTACTTGGATGAGAGGCCTTTAGAACTACTAGAAAATAAATTATCATGGTAACTTTCCCTGTCTCAAGTTATACTACAGTATCGTAAATGGGCGACATAGGTGGTTCTTGCAAGTTAGCTTTTAGAGTAGACAGAATTCTTCTACATTTTTGTACTGATGGAATCCCATCATATCACTAACAACAGGCATGAAATGTAAAACACCCACCAAGGACCACCTGAGGTGGGCATGAAACGGGGATGGAAGAGTAGGTAATTAATTGATATTAGGTCTGAAGACCTTTTTACAGTATCAGAGAGTCACCATCTTTACTAAATATGTAGAGTATGTGTGAAATAGTTTAGTCACTGTGGTAGTTTGAAAGAAAATGGTCCCCACAGGGAGTGGCACCATAGGAGGTATGGCTTTGTTAGAGTGGGTGTGTTTCTGGGGGAAGTGTGTCACTGGTGAAGGTGAGCTTTGAGGTCTTCTGTGCTCAACCCAAGCCCCGTGTGGCATAGACTCCTTCTGCTGCCGTTGGATCAAGATGTAGAACCCTCAGCTCCTTCTCCAGCACCAAGTCTGCCTGCACACCACCATAAACATAATGGACTAAACTGTAAGCCATCGGCATTCAAATGTTTTCCTTATGAGAGCTGCAGTGGTCATGGCATCTGCTCACAGCAACAGAACCCATCACTGAGACAATCACACTACTTCCCTTCGAGAGTTACTGCAGAACAGTGACCGGTCAACAGCATCATCAGCACTGTCATCCATTCTTAGACTAGAATGAAATTTCTGGGATACAAAGAATTCATGTGGGGCAGAGTGTGGGTTCCATGTTTCTTTGTTTGTTTGTTTTTGTTTGATTTTTTTTAAGCTAAAGCAAAGATGAATGAATGTTAGATGGCTCCATTTTAGCCTCCAAATGTTTTCATAATTGCATTCTACCATGTTTCAAAACGACTATGTCCTCCTAAAAACTGAGAGGAATAGGTATGGTGGTTCTCAAATGAGTCACCTGACGTTACCTTTACAGGGTCCCAGTAGCCAAACGAGCTTATGTACTTGTAGGTGAAGGCCAGCATTTTATGGGCAAGGTGTGACGACACTGGATAACACTTCTCAAAAATGCTTGCACGGTTTTCCACTAGTGGCTTCAATTTCGTATGCAGTACATATTGTACAATGTGGATTTTCCTAGCTCCATTGATTGGAATTATTGGTACCAGAACCTTCTCAAACTCATCCTTGATAAGAGAAATTATAAAATCTGATGTATTTAGTGTTTCCCCAGTTACAGTATGTAGACACAGCTGGTGATTACATAATCATATAGGACAGGTATCTTTTAGCTTTACAAGGGGCTGCCTGTGGGGAGGTGAGCCCACGATGATCTTGAAGGCACCCATGCTGCTCTTGATCTGTGAGTTTCGTAACTGTTGGGCGATGATGACAAAGGCCCGGCTGTCCTGAAATATTCTTTTGAAATATCACAGAATATAAGGCACTGAATCTAATTACTCTCTTTGCATTCCCAAATGCTACTTTTTTTTTTTTTAAACTTTATTTATTTATTTGCCTTGGTGTTTGCCTGGAACTGGAGCTACAGACAGTTGTTAGCTGCCAGGTGGGTGCTGGGAATCGAACCCGGGTCCTGTGGGAGAGCAGACGGTGCTCTTAACCGCTGAGCCATCTCTCCAGCCCCCCAAATGCTGCTTTTTAAGTGAGGATGAAGGGAAGCCTATACCTGTATTATCTGTAGGTTATTCATCTCTGTTTCAAATTTTTCTCCCAGTTCGCTTCTCAGACGGTCAGTTGCTTCTCCTTCCTGTTCCTCATCCTCCTCACTCATTTCTTCCTCATCTTTTGGAAACTCCTCTTCAAGGATGTTCTCGATATCCTCCTCTTCATCGGCGTCTTCATCACTAAAGTCATCATCGTCTTTGAAAGCACCCTAAGGAAGACGTGGTCCCTTTAGTCTCTATAAAGTCTGTGTCATGTGACATTGTACACAAATCACTGGGAATATTTTATAATAATTTGGTATTGGTTAGTGCTGCAGTAGGAATGTAATGGTTGGCACACAGAAACTTAATGCCTGTAAGATTCTGACACTGTGGGGGCTGGAGAGATGGCTCAGCGGTTAAGAGCACCGTCTGCTCTTCCAGAGGACCCGGGTTCGATTCCCAGCACCCACATGGCAGCTAACAACTGTCTGTAGTTCCAGTTCCAGGCAAACACCAAGGCAAATAAATTAATAAATAAATAAAGTTTTTTTTTTTAAAAAAAGATTCTGACACTGTGATGGTTCCACAAGCAAACAGACAAGACACTAAATGTTGTTTATGCTCATAGTTGTCATACTGCATGTTTTAATAGTTTTTAGAAATAATACTTAATGCATCTCAGAGATGATAAAGCCCTATCAGCTGCATTGTCAGTTGGAGGACTAGTTTCCTTAGGTATAAAATGGGAGCTGCCTAGTCCACAGGATTTGGAGGAATACTGTCTGAGTTAGCACATGAGAAGTCATCAGCCACATAGCAGAAAGAGAGAACTGACTTCTGAAGGGACTCTGGCCGGCCGGAGCATGGCAAACAGGGTTCGGGCAAGCCCCGCCTCCTCCCTTCTCTCTCCTGGTAAGCTATAGATTACATCCCTAATGCTAAAAGGCCGATTCTCTTATTTGGACACTTTCTTGTTCCAAACTCATTCCTCAGGCTGCCTACCAAGATCTAGCTATTAAAATATTCAAGCCCCACAACCAAAAGCCCCCATGTGGCACCCTAACATGTACAATCAAAATTAAACATCTCGTCCTAACATGAGGTTTCCCCCTTTCCCTTTACAAACTGCCATTTGCCTATGGTCATGCTGTCTTCTCTCTATCCACAGACAGTACTTTGCCCATCGAGGACAAATATCCTCCCCTTCTGTCCCTGCTCCCTTGTTCCCTTCTTCCTCCTCATTCTCTGTCTCCTGTCTCTGTCTCTTATTCCTGCCCTCTGTCCCTCTGGGACAAATGAATCTCCTTTGTGCTAAGAATTTGGTCTTGGGGTGTCTTGTGTCAAATACTGGTGTCTTCAACTCCCACATAAACATGCCTGTACACACACACACACACACACACTATAGTAGCTAGGTTTTTGTCAACTTGACACAGCTAGAGTCATCTGATAAGTGGGAACCTGAATTGTGACAATGCCTCCATAAGACCCTACTGCAGGCAAGCCTGCGGGTACAGTCTTGACTGGTAGGGGAGGGCTCAGCCCACTGCGGGTGGTCCCAGGTGTATAAGAAAACAGACTGAGTAAGGCAGGAGGAACAAGACTGTAGGCAGCATTCCTCCATGGCCTCTGCATCAGCTCCTACCTCCAGGTTTCTACCTTGAGTTCCTGATCTGCCATCTACAAGCTCTAAGATGAAATAAACCCTTTCCTTCATAGGTTGCTTTTGGTCATGGCATCTTATCATAACAACACAAATTAAAATAAAAAACCAATTGAATGGCTTATTACATTTGCTCTGCCTGTGTGTGTGTGCATGTGTGTGTGTGTGTATCTGTGTGTCTAAGTGTGTTTTCTCTCCCTGTTGGTATTAGAGAGTGACCTTATGGCCTGAGGCTTGCTAGGCAAGTCCAATGTTAATTCTCCCTGCATCCATCCACCATGCTTCTCTGCACTGTCCCAGCTTCCCAAGGGCTTTTGTTTCATTTCCTTTTTACTGTTGTTTCCTTGGTGCGCACAGGAGACATCATCCTCTGTATCAGCTGTCGACTTCCTTAGGAAGAATATAAAAGTCTAGTTTTCAAAGATCTTAAAATCTGAAAATATTTCCATTTTATACTTACACTTGTGTGTGTATGTGTGTGTGTGTTGGTGGGGCGAGTTTAATGTGATAAGATGGAAATATAGGCCTCAGGGAGCAACAAAAAAATTATGTGACACCCTCAGTGCAGACTTACATTGTGCATGTGTTAATTTTATATAACGTCTGGTACAAAAATCACACGCTGAGGCAGAATTTCCACACAATGGCAACATTTCCTGTATGATCAATAGAAGCAGTAAGTGGACCGCTGAAGCAGACCTGCAGGTTACAAAACTTTTCTTTGCTGCTAAAAAGTCTGTCTACATGTGTTCCCAAGTTAGTTTTCAGAGGGTAAGTCAGGAATGCTACCAATGCCCCCACCCCTCCATCCTCGGTGGTGGGAGGAACTGAGGTCAACATCTAATTTGAAGTATTTAAGTGGACAGAAAACTATTTCGGAAATGCAAACAATTAAGTGTGTTGTTGGGAAAGGTGCCGCTGGTGAAACATCTGGTGCCCTATTGAATTTCGTACTCATGTGCTTTTCCGGTAGGTCTTTTAGTAATCTCTTTATCCTCACTGAAAATGTGAGAGTGGATCCCCGAGATAACTGGCCTCTGTCTACAGACTCCTGTCTGGCATGATGACCAAGTTGATCTCAGGGGTGACCTCTCTGCTATTGAGAAACTTGCCAAGAACAGACAGAAGCCTCTCCCTCCGGAGCCCACTGAAAAGCTGGCCCAGAATGAAGGCTGTCAGGGGTGCGCTGTGCTCTGCTGGCCATAGCACAGCCTAAAGAATGTGTGTGAAGCAATAGCTAGCGGCTGCCCTGGAGCCTCCAGAAGCACAGCAGAACCACGTGTGTTTGCTGTGGATGCCTTTCCCAGCCCTTTCTGCAAAGCTGGTGCCATCAAGTACTAGTTAACTCGTACAGCTGAGTGTTGTTGGAAGGTGATGAGTGACGGAAACGACAAATCTCCACCATCTTGTGTAATTTAGAAGCAAGACGTGCTTGGGATGACTTTGTAGTACTAGTCTGAATTGTGAAAGCTGCTCCCTGGTTTCATTTAATGAGGAATGTGGGGCATCTTTAGGTCCCCTTCCCCCACCTCTCTCCTTTTGGGGTAGGCGAGAAGATTGTTTTTTTGTTTTTTTTTTTTGTTTTTTTTTTTTTTAATTTGTTAACCAGAGGACAGACAGCCCTTGGGAGGGGGACAGATTGTTTCTAAAAGCCTCAGGTCCTAGTTTAGCAAATATGTCCCCACCTGATGCTCTGAGGAAGGAATACAGAAATGCCTCATTTGTTAACATACTCCTTGACAGTCCCCCTTTCTCTTCAAGTGGATCCCAGCCGTCTGTGAAACTCATGATGGGGGCGGCTAAGAGGGGAGATGCTGTCCAGCCCCTCCTTCCTAGGATGCACTTCATACGCGACAGCCACTTTCAAGGGTATTTGTCATTTGCTGATTTGAGGACAGATATAATTTCTATAGTCTTCCATTGATAATTAAAAAATGGTATTGCATCTTTTGAAATACACCGTGGATTGAATTCTGAATTTTAAAAGAAGGGCAACTGAAGGAAATTTTTTTTTTTTTTTTAAATTCTTAAACTGAGATCAGGCACAGAAGTGAGTTAATGCCTGTTTAATGCATGGAGGGGAATGATTGCTAATGCGTAAAAGGAAGGCAGAGGGAGGGAGGGAGGGAGGGAGAATGACGGGCCAGCTAGCCAAGGCAAACTGTGAAGAGAGAGAGGGCTTCTTGTTCTCTTTGAGAGTCTAGTCCCTTCCGGAGGGGAGGGCATGCTGGGGCCCCTCACTTCCCTCACACCTTGGTGGAACAGGAAGAGTGGATAGGAAGTGCTAACATCAAGGTTTTTGGATTATAAATATAAAATGGTCATTTTAAATAGTAGCAAATACCATGACAAAAATAAAAGAAACAAGTTCTGTGTGGTCTGGCTAATCCCCTGCAAACTCTGTTAGGTCGTGTGTTTCTTCAGCTGCTAAGATCATAGTGTTAGACTCAAGAAAGTCATCTACTCACCTTTTTTTTGTCTCTCTCTAAAAGAAGCTCAGCTCTTCTCTTGGCAATCATATCCTCCTGTGAAGGAAGCATTTACAAGCTTACAATAGAAAAATGACAAAATTGCTTGTTGTGTGTCTTACCTTTTCAAGCTGGGGCTGATATGCGGTAGAAGGGTAGGGACCCTCTTCAGGAAAATGAGTGATGACCGATTGCTGGACTGCATTCTTGTCCTTCTGGGATGTCTTCCCCCCCCACCCAGTGGCTGGCTCAGTCACTCTGCCCTAGGAAAATCTATTTTCCTTACCACGAAGACAAGTCCTTCTAAGCTCAGCTGTGCCTCTGAGATAAACCACCATGCCCTGTTCTTTCCCAGCTCAACACAGTGGATCTGTTCACATGTCCTCAGGGGTTTGGTGCTCACTGACTCAGAACTCCTGAGGTTTAATTAATTATAGTGTGCCTGCCAGAGGCGGGCACTGCCTTGGGCATTATATGTTCTTACACTGTTTTTCTCAAAATACAATATCAAGTCAGGCAGGCAATGCCACCTACTTAAGGATGAGTTAACAGGAATCCAGAGACATCTGTGTGATATCACCCAGGGCATGAGACTCCCTGAGGAGAAAACCCAGAAATAGCTGGGGTGGCTACTACATCGCCATTGAGTGGAAGGTGGTCAAAATAAACTGTTAGGAAATAGGTTTGGAACAGGACTGCACATTCAGACCCTGAAAGTACAACTTGATTAAAACAGACATTTAGAAGACTGGTCTTTGGGTAGCTGGAGTTCAAGGGCAGTCTAGTCCACATAAGGAGTTCCCAGACAGCCAGGTCCATATAGAGAGATTCTGTCACACTCAAAAAAAAAAAAAAAAAAAAAAAAAAAAAAAAAAAAAAAAAAAAAAAAAAAAAAAAAAAAAAAAAAAAAAAAAAAAAAAAAAAAAAAAAAAAAAAAAAAAAAAAAAAAAAAAAAAAAAAAAAAGAAAGAAATATTTGATGAAAAAATGTTCTCATTCTTATTGTGATATTATAACCCCAAATCTCCATTCTCGTGAAGACTGAAAGACTGTTAACCCAAACAGGCCATAGGTGGCCATATTCCCTGGATATGTACCCTGATTTTTGTCTTCAAGTCTTTGATGAGTTTTTTCCTTTCTGATTTCTTGAGGTGTTTCTGTTTCCACTTCTGAACTTGTCCCGGAAGGATGCGGTCAAAGATATCTTGGTCCTCTACTTGTATTATAACGGCAGCGTCTGGGAAAAAGCCGCGCTCTCCTAGAAACTGGGCTTCCTCCGGGTACCTCGGGAAACCATCCAGTATGAAACCTGTGGAGCTGAGTGGAAATGTTCAAAATTTGCTGAAAACATTACAGATACTTCAGCTAAGCCACACGCAAAAGACAGACATCCCCATGTTCCTCTCATATTCAGAATTATCTTTCTCTTATCTACCCTGGCTCCCAATTTCTATGACGTGAAAGGAGAGGAAGCAGAGAGTTATAACAGAGAGGGTAATGAGGATGTGCTAAGAGAAACACACAACATGTATGTGTGAAATGTTATAACACATTCATTATTCTGGATGATAACTAATTAAAAACTCAAAATATTATACACTTATTTATGCTATATATTGACGGAAAGGGCAAAAAGTGATTGGGCGCACAGGTAAGCACTGGAGAAGCCAGGAAAGTTAAGCAGTTAAGAGATGTTTAGCCTGTTCCTCCAGGAATGCTGGGAATTGGTGTGGTTTATAACCTGGTTGTCCTTTGCTGTCTGAGAGGCCCAGCTCTGCCTACATCTTCAAGAGTTTATGTTTCACTTGTCCAGGCCCTTCCTCCTAAACCACAACATTACTTCTCCGGCATAAGACTCATCCTTGTGAGAGATGTCTTTTGTATTTCACAGCAGCCTAAGAGACTTGGGTGTTTTCTGAAGGCCAGGCATTGCTTATCCCAGTCATTCTTCCTAAATCCTTTTCTTGAGCATTATTTCTCAGTCAATAGAACCCATCTTAGGGACACAGTCATATGTACCTTGTCAAGAACATCAATGTAAACATGACTTAAGCTTTGTTGTCCTCACAGAGCTGAGTTCTTATCTGGAAACTTTTTCTCAAAAAGTGCTTACATAAGACAAAAAAAAAAAAAAAAAAAAAAAAAAGCTAATGTCAGACTAAAGAAGTCTTGGCTCAGCACCAGTTACCAAAACTGGGCTGAACTGAGTTTCGTTATTGTGTCTTCACAAGTTTTCCCTGCCTGCAGTAAAGCCAGCAGGGACCCTCCACATATTAGCTCTGCATATATTATAGATTTTGATATGTGTCGATGAATCTTCACTTTATCAGATGTGTAATAAATAGTTTAAAAAACTTACCATAGTGTTATTATTTTAAAAATATTTCTGATTGTATATATCAGAGTGTTTTAAAGCTTTTCCACTTCTCAGCCCCTTTTTGTCTGAGATTTTTTTCTTCTTTTTTTTAGGCAAGGTCTCATAACCCTGGCTGCCCTGGAATCTGCTATGTAGACAGGCTGGCCTCAAATTCACAAAGACTGCCTGTGTCTGCCTCCTGAGTGCAGGGATTAAAGCTGTGTGCTACCATGTCAGGCTCTACAGGTATATAAAACAGCCATACAAATCAAACATTTAGTGATAATAAAATTGTTTTAAAACAATTTTATGTAATTTTACAAAGTAGTTAAAGATTTGTGTGCTTTCTTCTTCTTTTTTTTTATGTAAAGAAGCAAGTGGCTATGAGTTCAAGGCCAGCCTGGTCTACAAAGTGACTTTGAGGCCAGCTAGAGCTGAACAGTGAAAGCCCATGTCAACTAACAAACAGCAAACCAACAGAAAAAGCAAACAAAAAAATTAAACCTTGTCCAAGTATTAGATACTGCAGGACATACAGAATCTTTAGTGTTTCTTAGAAATATAGTTGTTAATGTTGAAAATGCCATCGTGTATAAATACATAATACAAAGTGGCAGCAGTGTGCTTAGGACCATTTGAATAATTATTGGAAATTCTGTCTCAATCCTAAGACATAATCCATCTAATGATTTTTCATGAAAATCAACTCATCAATTCAAACAGCACATTTTAAAGTCAAATATTCTAACAATGCAATCCAAAGATATACTAATCTGATGCTTTCATGCTGAAGAACAGCCATAGGAGAATATGAAGGCTTTGCTTTCTGTTAAACTATTAAGTTTCAATAAGAGCAGAAAATGTTGTATGCAACAAAACTCTTGTAGTTTATGGCATATGGTGGTGACTATGAGCTGAGAAATTTCAGAGAACATTCAATGGCCTTGTGTGGTTGGACAGCATGCATATTGCAAAGTGAGAATGCTGTCTGTTCAGAACCAAGGCTGCGGGGAAGTCATAAGATGCCACACTGACAGGCATCACCCCAAACACCCCACATTCATTATGTGTTTTATTTCTGAATTAAGTTTTCATTTTATGTATTAAAAAAAAATCTCTTATTGTTGCCAAATTTTTCATGATTCCTACAATGGAATTTTTACATGATTCCTATTCCACTTGAAATAACAACCCTGAGTTCAAGAAGCAAGTATATAAATGATACTTCTTCCAAAATGTATAAATTTGGGTTAAAATAATATTTGTGCTTATAATATAAAATTGCAGCTAGCAGGCTGATAATTATTAGCTGGAAGTAAGCTCTCTGCTTGGGAGAAGTGCCCAGCCTAAGGAATGATGTGCCTTCAGAGAGCCGATCACATCACTGGGCCTCAGGATGCTTTCACTCCATGGAGCCAATAACAATTGCTCATCTGCATATTCTGCCTCAAGTGACAGAACGTTTAGGGCCGAGAAATAACCAGATTTAAAGCCTTCTAGGACTTGGCTTCTGTTCCTGTTGAGAGGTCAGTATGGGTGAGCTTGTTGACCATATATCTATTTACACATACATGTATATTTTCTTCTCAATAAAATGAGACTTTCATAAACATCTGACTGTTTCAATCATCAAAGGTTAATTCTCAAATGTTAATTGGCCACGCTGGGTGTCTTCTTCTTCATCAGTGCCTTCGACTTGTCTCTTCCGGGAGGCACACACTTCTCGCCTGGTATTCGGTGCCACTTCTTTGACAAGATCTTCCAAGTCCTTACCTCTGCCTTCAAACTTTCTTCTGAATTTTAATTCAGAAGTTTCAAAGTCCCGCTTCATTATTCAGTGAAGTCCTTCAGGAATGATCCGTGTCATACTGTCAAAGTCACCATCCCCCTTCTCTGGATTCAGTAGTGCTTGGTGCCAAACACACAAGACATTGAGGTTCTCTTCTGCCTCCCTCCCCTATTGTATGAGCCAAGGCTTGGCACCTTGGCACCTCGTCAACTTTGGGTCAGCCCTCAGCAGCTCTCCAGGATTAATCTAGTGAGTGAAAAAAATTCTAAAGAAGTCAACCTTTTTCCTCGCTTATAAAAGCAATGCATTTCACCACAGAAAGATTAAAAAGCAGAGTGAAAAACCCATAGAACAGCAAATTATCCATACTGATATCTTAGATATTATTGCCTTTTGTTGTATTTCTTTCCAGTCAGTTCTTCATATGCCCATTTCTCTACCATATTATGGTATATTTATACATCTTTTAAAGTTTATTATCACATAATAATATTACATGATATTGTAAATTTTTATCATAGTAAAATGTGATGGTTGTATAATACTCAATATTTAGATTTTACAGTGTAACTTTTTACATTAAATTGAATTCATGTCTCTACATTGTTATAAAGAAATCTCTCTATATTGTTTTTACTTTTTACTTTAAAAATTAAAAAAAGATTTATTTATTTTTATTTTCTGTGTGTGAGCATTTTATCTGCATGTATGTCTATGCACTACACGTGTGCCTGGTGTCCACAGAGGCCAAGCAGAGAGTGTCAGATACCCTGAAACTGGAGCTACAGATAGATGCTTGTGAGCTGCTATGCGGGTGCTGGGGATTGAACCTGGTTCCTGGTGCTCCACTGCTCCAGACATATTTTTACTTTTTAATTTTAAAATGTTATTTTTTGTCTTTGTCTCTTTTCCTTTTCTTTATATAATATCTTAATGTGTGGTGTGATATGAGAAGCTAAGTTAGTAAAGAGCCTCTCATCACCATGGAGCTGTGGGTTATTTGTCCATGTCTCCACAGCTGTTGATCTAACTTGATGATTCAACCCCAGTCCCTCATCTCAGGGAGGCAGTAGATACCAAGGTGCCCAGAGAAGCATGGGGATGTTTACTTAACTTCTTGTATTTCAGTTTCCTCTTTTCAAGTTGAGATAATGCAAATTTCTATCCTATTCTATGAGCCATTTTATAAACATGATTAAATATTAAAAGTATCTAATCAGCTAAGATAAGTTTCTGTGATGTGATTGATTTTCATATATAGATGAAGTTGATTTGAATGAAATACAGTTGACCAGTACTTGTGTGTAGCAAGTTGCAAATGTGTTAGTGCTAGAATCAATATTGTAAATGTCATTTCATGCTCTTTTGGTGGCTATCAAGGCAGAAAATCCTAGTTAGAAAGACAAGGAAAGTTTTCAGCTCCAGGGTTCTGAAGTTGTTCTGTGTGGGTCAGCACTGCTGCAGGTATTTGCTAATGGGCCAAGAGTGGGCACCTCCCCAGTGGTTATAACTGCAATCATTACATGGATTCAGGGGGAAGAGTCCAGCACACCATGAGGGTATGTGGGCTTAGAAAAATTGTTCTTAATTACAGCTGTGCACTAGAATCATCTGGAGACCCTAAAAAATGCTGGAGCCTGGATCCCAGTCTCAAGCTCCAGCAGATTCTGATTTAACAGTTTTGGGGTGGGTCTCTGGCACTAGTGTTTCTCAAAATCTCCACAGATGTTTTAATGTATAGTTTATATGGATAAATAAGATTAAGTTTGTAGGTATAAATACAACTATAGTTCTACTGTTAAGAACAAAGGAAATAAAACCATTAGGAAATATAACCCCTTGTGTATGGAGGCACCGTATTGGTTCTTTAAGCCACCACTCAGAGAGAATGGAGTCCAGAATTTCTGAGGACAGGGGCTCGTTCTCCATTAGGCTCAGTTTGATTGCTTCTTCCTCTTCTGTAAATTGCACATCTGGAAGCTGAAGACAAAAAGGACAAAATCAGGGGGGTCTCAGGCCCCACACTGACCAAGAGTCCTGTTCCACACACTGAAGACAATGAGGCAATGTCTCCCTCTGAGGTCACCTGCGATGCTCTTACTTAAAAAACATTTTAAAACTTGAGTTCTGTGTACATATGTATGTGTGTGTGCACATATATGTGTGTATACACACTTATAATATGATTAAGTAATAATAATACCTAATATAGCTAAGAGAAGTCACTATGACAACACGATTGACTTTCACATATGGCGTCATGGTTATAATGCATCATTTTTTTTCCCCAAAATTTGCTTGATTCACTTCACATCATACATCTTTAAAGCTTAACCGATTTTTTCCATCTATCCTATAAGGAGACACAGTTATATCTCATTAAGCCAGATCCTGAGTAGAGGATGGGCTAGCCAGACACACATTCTAGAAGCACATTCACAATATCAGAGAGAAAATACTGGGATGATGAACCCAGGGCAGCTTTCTCTGAAAGTGTGTCTCAAATGGATGACAAGAACATCAGTCATTTCTGGAAGGAACCTTTTATTTTAAAAAAAAATAAGGATGTATTTGTTTATATTTCATGTGTCTTAGTGGTTTGCCTGCATGTGTGTCTGTGTACCATGTGTGCCTGGTGCCCAGGAAAGCCAGGAGAGGATACTGGATTCCTTGGGACTGGAATTACAGATGGTTGTGAACCACCAGGTAGATGTTGAGACTCAGACCTGGGTCCTCTGCAAAAGCAACCTGAGCTTCTAAGAGCTGAGACATCCTCCAGGTTCTGGAATGGAGCTATTTCTGTCGAATAGTTTCACCATCAGAGATTCTGAAATTGAGTAAGATCCTGTAGTGGGACTGTGTTATGTTGTTACTGTTTCCTGTCATTGTACATATTTGTCCTGCCTATGGGTTTAATAAAAAGCTGATTGGCCAAAGGCAAACAGGAAGTATGGGTGGAGCTACCAGGCTAAGAAAACTCAGAAACATCTCAGAGCAGAGACAGATGCACAGCAGAGCCCCTAGACAGTCCCTAAGGGGCTGCAACAAAGACACAACAAGGAACAGGCAGCAGACACAGAGGATAGAAGCTAAAATGCTGCTCCAGGAAAAGGTACTGAGCCACATGGCTGAACAGGGTAAGAAAGATGGGTTAGTTTAAGACTAGAGAGAAAGCAAATTATGTGCCTGGGCCCTAGGCCAATAAAGGAAATAAAAAAAAAATGAAAATCAGCATCAACTTATTCACAGAAAAGCAGGAGATAGGTTGTTATATTAAAAAAAATAGACCTGTGTATGAAAATCTGGGTCATGCACACTAAGTTTATTGGCAACCATTTTCTCTTGACTGCACAGTACAGGTGCAAAACTTTTGAATTGTGTCTGAGGGCATGCCTTGTTATTTATTGGGATATTATGTGTCACTGCCTAGAATTTTTGTTATGTGAAAGTGTGTCTGAGACCATTTGTGGGTTTTTTTTTTTGAGAAGATAATGGCCTCATTATATTAGATATGGTTTAAAAAAATTAGAATCAAGAACTTTTTTCACCACCCCAGATAGAAAGCATTTAAGAGACGCATATAAAGTTTTCTATATTTTAAAATCTCCATTGGCATCAGGGCACTTAAAACACTATCTGACAGGAGGTAAATACCCACGAGGGTGGGAAGCCTTCCACTGTAGTTAAGACTCACCTGACAAAATGTCCTAAGTGAGGTAAGTGCTATCGATCTATCTATCCATCTATCTATCTATCTATCTATCTATCTATCTATCTATCTATCTATCTACTTACTTATCTATCTATCTACTTATCTATCCATCTGTCTATCTACTTATCTATCTATCTATCTATCTATCTATCTATCTATCTATCTATCTATCTGGAGAGGGTGACTTTTATGGTGGCCCCTCCTCCTCAGGTCTCTGTGTTTGAAGTTACTATGATTGTATAACAGGCACATAGATGCTGATTTTCTTTTCTTTTCTTTTCTTTTCTTTTCTTTTCTTTTCTTTTCTTTTCTTTTCAAAGATCTATTTATTATGCATACAGTGTACAGAAGAGGGTACCAGATGTCATTATAGATGGTTGTGAGCCACCATGTGGATGCTGGGAATTGAACTCGGGTCCTCCGGAAGAACAGTCAGTGCTCTTAACCTCCGAGCCATCTCTCCAGCCCCTAGATGCTGATTTTTCAAGGGAAGGGGTCAACTTCTCACTTGGGCTCACAGGTTAATGAGAAGAACTGATCCTGGGGTCATTCTGCACCACTCTCCTCTACACACCGGCAATGCCCCTCTCTCAGGGAGGATCTACCTAGAAATGTGATACTTTAACCCATATCATTCCCCTTCAAGGCTGGAAGCACACAAAAATAAAGGGGGCATCTTATTTTCAGCTTTGCATAACTCTAGATGCCCAGAGGTCCCTGACTGTCATTGTCCTAAAATCTGCAGTCACTTTGAATTCCAGGAGTAGCCTTCCACCAGATGAGGGTGGCAACTTATGCTGGACCCGGGGGCAGTGTGGCCAGCCCAATGCGTCCCCTCAAACAAGAAGAATTCTTTGAACCATCTTGCAGAAACAAAGCTGAGACAATGATCGCTGAACTATATTTTGACCAGGACTGCTTAAACCACCTGTGTCAGAACCCCAGAGATGAACGTGGGGTCGCTGGAGCCCTCTCTGTGTGCGCTGAATCTCCTCTTTCTCTTTCCACCAAGGCTCGTTTCTCTATCTGGCACCAGCCATGGCTGCTGCAGTCTGGGCTTTACCCTGAACCGCCTTCTACAAACCAGCTTCTGCTGCAAACCCCGCGACCCCGGGGGCATCAACGGGTTACCTGCTTCTTGGTGCTTTCCTCCTCAATCTTGACGTTTGCCTGAACCGCCAGCTCTTCGAGTTCTTGCTTCGTTGCTTGTTCTTCCTCGGAATCTTCCTCAAACTCTGGTCCGAATTTCCTTTCGGCCTTGAGCAGCATTTTTTCTTGGAGAAACTCATCAAATTGAATGTGAAAAACGCCAAAGCTTTCTGCCAGCTTTCTTGCACTTAAAGTTTTACCAGAGCCACGGGGACCCAGAAGACATATCCTGACCGGAGGAGCCTGCCACGGAGGGTAGCACGGGCAGGGGGCGGGCAGAGAAGAAAAGAAGCTTTGAGTAATTACCCGGGTGGCCATTCAGACCTGTAATACTGGCACTCAGGAGTTCGACGCCAGAGCTGCATATCAAGACCTTGTCTTAAAAAAAAACAAAAGCAAAAACAAAAAAACCAACCAAACAAAAACAAGCACCTTTTATATACCCAAGGAGGAGAGAGAGAGACTTTTAAAAAGTGATTTTTAAATCATATTGTATGTGTATGAGTGCTGTGCCTGCGTGTGTACCAGGTGTGTGCCTGGTGCCCAAGGAGGTCGGTCAGTCGATGCCCTGGAACTGGAGTTACAGACATTTGTGTGCTACTATGCAGGTGCTGGGGAATTGAACCCGGGTTCTCTGAAAGAGCAATAAGTGCTCTTACTGAACTGAATGAAACATCTCTCCAGCCCCAGGAATAATAATAATAATAATAATAATAACAGTAATAATTGCTGGTTTATAGCCACGCCCCCACCTGCAAGGACTCGCTCCAAAGCCTGTGACATAGGCGAGCCTACACTTTACAATCCCCAACCACGTGGAAGACTCTCTCTTCTTCCTTTCTTCTCTGTCTCCCTGCTTTTCCCGTCTTCCCTCTCCCCCTCCCCCTCCTTAATAAACCTCATATGGCTCTCTTGCAGCGTACAAGTTCTTTTCACGCGCGAAATACTAACAATAATAATAAAGAATAATTTTAGAGTCTACTTTTAGGTGTGTGTGTGTTCCCACCAAGGAATTCAGAAGAGGATTGGATCCCCCCAGCTGGAGTGCCAGGTAGCTAAGAGCCACTCAACTTAGGAACCACACTCAGGTTCTCCGAAAAACCAGTATATGTTCTTAATTGCTTGAGCCATCTCTCCAGCCTCCTACAGACAAGGAGTTTTATTTTACAAATTCAATTCTATTTAGGCATATCAATGAACATAATTCATTGCACCCAAAATGGCTTTTATGGGGCAAGAACAGTCATTAGATTATCCTGATATGTATGCCAAAGGGTGTTTAATGAAAAGTAGCTGCACTTAAAAATTATTTTAATGTTAATGAGGAATAGAAAGACATTTTCTTAGTATGATGAAAAAGGATCTCTCTGGGCTAGAGAGATGGCTCAGAGGTTAAGAGCACTGACTGTTCTTCCAGAGGTTCTGCATTCAATTCCCAGAATCCACATGGTGGCTCACAAGCATCTATAATGACATCTGGTATCCTCTTTTGTATACTGTATGCTAAATAAATAGATAGATAGATAAATAAATAAATAAATATTCTGAGTTCAATTCCCAGCAATCACATGGTGGCTCACAAGTATCTATAATGACATCTGGTATCCTCTTATATATACTGCTTGCTAAATAAATAAATAAATAAATAAATAAATAAATAAATAAACTAACTTAAAAAAGAAAGGATCTCTCTACCAAAGAAAAGGACCATTTGCAATGAAACTTCAAAAACGTTGCCACCAATTCCTGTGACATCCACATTGAAACTGGAGAGGCTGAAAGCCAGTCTTAGCAGGGTAATCTGATCATCCCATGAAGGAGAAGAGGTCAGGGAAAAGGGTGATAACTGAGGTGAAGCAGTGGCCAAGCTCACGTGACTGTGGGGAATATTCCGGGAGTCTCAGCCTCAGAGGAGCGAAGGAGTTTGTAAGAGAGAGAGAGGTACAAAGGACTTTGAAAGAAGAGGCCTGCAATGTAGCTAAGTTGACAGAGTGCTTGTCCTAGCATGCTTGATACTCTGGATTCAAGCCCCAGAACAGCATGCACTTGTGGTGGTGAACACCTGTAATCCCAACACTTGGGATGTGGCGGCCATCTTTGGCTGCATAGAGAATTCAAAGGTCATCCTGGGATACAGGAGACCTTGTCTCAAACAATAGCAACAACAATAACATATAGAAAATGCTACAAAGATCTAAGATTGCAGGGACTTCATGGTAAATGTGCATTATGTAACAACATATTAGAAATATTTGAGTGCAATTTTTAGAACAGCCATGTTTCTTGAGATCCCAAAGCATTTTATGTTTCATGTTTCATAGAAGAACTGAGAAATTGTCTTCAGAGTTTCTGGGTTCTGTCTGGGTGGATTTGTGGAAAGCAAGGTGACAGGGCTGGGTGTGGTGGTGCAGGACTTTAATCCCAGCAGGCAAAAGAGGCAGAGGTTTTATTTGCACACCTTTGCTCAATTCCTGGATCCCAGTTCTTAACATATGGCATCCATATGAGCAAAGGTGTGCAAACAAACACAAAACCATATTGCCTTTCCTTTTCTTTTTCTTTTTTTGTTGTTTGTTTGTTTTATATTTTTGCTTTTGAGACAGGGTATAGCTTTTCTTGCCCTGGCATTCATTATGTAGATCAAGCTGGTTTCAAATTTACATAGACCACACACACACACACACACACACACACACACACACACACACACACGCAAAATAAGGAAGTAAATAGAAAAAAAACTAATGATACACCATATTACACCTTGATCCAGTTATCCCATTACAGAGAATTACAGTAATAAAAGAATTAATGAGAACCAAGAATTGTATGTTCTTAAGTTACCTATCAATTATCATTCAATATCGACAATGGAAAATAATTATATGAAACATGTCTACCAATGAATTAGATGTCAAAGAATTTGCACATTAGGAGACCTATGTAAGAGCACGCACATTTTATGTATGGGAAGAAGCAGATCATAAGATATTATATGTACACTTGCTTCATACCGACTGTAAGCTGTTATAGATGGTTGTGAGCTGCCATTCGGTTTCTGGGAAAATACACAAGCTAGAGCTGGTTTGACATAGACACTAGTATAAGAGTCCAAATAGATCATCATTTTTAGGCTATCTTGCAAAAAGCTGTTTATTTTTAAACCTAGACGTTATCACTATGTTTTGTTGTTGGCTTTTAACGAGATTAGCACCTTCACAGGTAAGCACACTCGGGACAACCTGGGGGCAATCACTAGCACAGGAATATTACTTTTACCTTTAATGGTTCGTTCTGGGCCACATAGTCCTCAGGATGTTCCAAAAACTTTTCCTTGGCCTCAGCAGTTGAAAAGTAGTATATCTTTTCTCGGTACTTAACGGCCTCATCCGTGTTGCCTGGCTGGAGAATAAAGTTTTCCTTGAGAACCACCGGGCAAAAGTGTTTTGTGTCTCCCAGGTGCCTCTTCTTTTCTTTAATCTTTTCTTCACCCTAGAAACAGTGTTCGGTTCAGAGATTACCAAGGACATTTTGATGCAGCAGCAAAGAAATTTAGAAGCAATTCACTTTGAGGAATAAATCATCTACAAGAAAACGGACTCTAAAATAACCCACAAGGCTGTTATTTAATTTAAAAGCAAGGTGCTCAAGTGCCACTAAACTTAGTTCTTACGTTTTTCATTTTCATAAAAAAAACAAAGTATCCCTCAGAATTAAGGTGTGTTCCACCTTCTAATGGCACAGAGAAGTGAGGACCTGGCTTCCGGGCCCGTCTCTGATAGGAAACAATTCTCAAGGAAGAAAACTGCAATCAGGGCCACATCTTCTTACTCACGACAATGAAGAAGGTGATCTGCTTTGTTTTATTGAAAGGAAAAACTTGAAAATACTTTACTAAGTACAAATGAAAATTTATACCGTGATGAAATATGCAAAGGATCTTTTGGAAATTAGTTAAAGCAACAGGAAGACACCAACATTTATTTGCTATAAAATGTTTAAATATGTCAGTGTCTGGAAAGTGAAATTCCCTGTGCATTTCCCTTCTATCAGTGTGCACACATTCTTACCAGTCCCTGTGGGCATCTCTCAGACTCTGCTAAATAGCTCTGCATATATAAAAGCTAGACATAGATTTAAGCACAAATGCAGCAGTTTTGAAATTAGAAATGAAATGTTTTGTTAATCAAAACAACAGCATGCTTGTGTTCACAAAAGAAGAAACTACAAAATCTTTCTGTACTGCTGCAAAACCGAGACTGGTCAGGTTCGTGTGGTGGCACCCACCTTTCATACCAAGACTCATAGCTACATCTCTGTGAGTTCAAGGCCAGCCTGATCTACATAGTGAGTACTAGGCTAGCCACATACACATAGACCTTGTTTTTTTTTTTTGAAAGAGCTGAGAAATTACTGGTTCTTATCCGTGGTATGGAAGAGTTTAGACAGTATAAGAATTGTCCTATCAGTGGGTATGTATTAGAAACAGACTATAAGTCTGTTACTTATTTATGACTTTTAACTTTCACAAATTTTCCCTCTTTATTCCTAAGTCAATTTCCGTAAATAACTTAAGTAAATCCTTTTTAGATGTTCAAGCCTGTTAGAATAAAGTGCCTCTAATTTAAAAAGAGTTCTTCAAAGGTCTCAATACCCATTTTGTTTAAAATGTTATCCATTGCCTTTGCTTTCCACCTGATTCTGCCTGTCAGACGTTCGTCCACCTCCCTGCTCTTTCCAGGGAAGTAACTTTTCGTTTTTGATCTGTTGCTTTTATTTTGTTTTCCCATTTTACCTATCTCATTTCTTTTGAGTGATTCTGTTATGCTTATTTTTTTTATTATTTTTTAGTTGGTTGGTTAATATTTTTAGTCTTTCTGGGTTTTCAATAAATACACTTAATGTAAGGTTGCTACACTTAATGAATGAAAATAAAAATCCAGGGTCCTCAAGTGTACTAGGACTTCAGATAAAAGTTAGTCATTTCATATGAATACATCCCATGCACAACAGTATTCATTTATTTGAAATTCAAGAATATTCTAAAACAAGGACACTGATTATACCATAGAGAAGATTCTTGTTGTGATCTTAAAAATGATTGATCACATGTAGTTTATTTTTATATTTATTTATTTTATGTGTTTTGCCTGTATATGTGTAAGTCCTCCATATGCATGCAGCAATCCGAAGCAGTCAATGTATCCCCCAGAACTGTTCTTGCAGAGGGCTTTAAGGTGCCACATGGGTGCTTTGAATCAAACCCAGGTCCTTCTTCTGTAAGAACAGGGGTTCTTCACTACTGAATCATATCCCCGGGGTTCATATATTTAGTTTACAGTTTCAGTTTTGATTTCTTATCTCCTGTGGTGGTTCCTTATAAGTTTTAGATATTTGGTTACTTATGGGATAATGCTCTTGTACACTATAAAGATTTGTCACTGGTATTGGTTTAATAAAACATTGATTGGCCAGTAGTCAGGCAGGACGTATAGGCAGGGTGACCAGACTAGGAGAATTCTAGGACGAGGAAAGGCAGAGATGGAGACACCAGTCAGACAAAGAGGAAGCAAGATGAGAACGCTGCACTGAGAAAAGGTACCAAGTCACGTGGCTAAACATGGATAAAAATTGTGGGTTAATTTAACTGTAAGATCTAGATAGTAATATGCTTAAGCTACTGGCCCAGCAGTTACTGTAATATTAAACCTTCAAGTCAGTTATCTGCTGGGTATTTGAGAGTTTCTGGTGGGACAGAAACTTTGGACTATAATTACTTGGAACCTAAGCTGTTTAGGGAGAATTAGGATATGTAACCTTGCTGGGGTAAGTGGGATTTGGGATTTCAAGTTAATTGTCTTGGCTTCCTGTTTGTGGAACAGATGTGAGCTCTCAGCTGATTCCCCAGAGCTATGTCTGCCTTTGTGACAGCAATGACCTCTCACCCATCTTGGACTGCAAACCTCCAGTATCCCTCCTTTCTACAGTTGCTTTGGTTATAATGTTTTATCACAGCTACAGAAAAGTAACCACCATGACACCTTGGCATTTAGTAAAAAGTACATTAAAGTTAAAATATATTTAAGAATCTTTGCATTTAAAAGTTTCAAGTGTTCATGGAGGGAATGCTGTAAGTTTTACCCATATCTGGGTAATGAGACTGTTTCCCATCTCTCTTTATGTCTTTGCCTTGGCGATGATTCCATCATTTATTTGCTAACTGGACTTCTGTTAAGACTTAAGGCAACTAATGAGGGCTGTGAAACAGTTCTTTGGTTAGGGACTTATCCTGAGAACATGAGAGCTCAAGTTTCATTCCCAAGCACCCACATAAAAAGGCAGACATAATAATGCATGCTGGTATCCTAGCACTAGTGCTGGGGGTGTGGGAACACATGGGTCCCTGGGTTGCTGGCCAACAGGCGTCATTTCTTATGAGAGCTCCAGGTTATAAAAAAACCTTGTCTCCAAAACCAAGGTGGATAACACCTGAAGAGTGATAGTTGAGGCTGACCTCTGGCCACCACATACACATGCACACATATGAATATGCAAACATATATGTTGTAGTAGGTTTCTGTCCCAGCCTAGCCCCACAGTTCAAGTGATTATCTCCTATCTTCAGCCTGTCCTACCCCGAGGTTCAGCCCCAAGGCGCCACTTGGTCCCAAATAATCACACAAAGGCTTATATTAATTACAAACTGTTCAGCATATGGCTCAGGCATATTGCTAGCTAGCTCTTGCATCTTAACTCAATTCATTTTTATTAATCTATCTTGCCACGTGGCTCGTGGCTTACTTGTACCCCATTACATATTGCTTCTTGGGTGGTTGGATTGCGTCTCTCCTGACTCTATCCTCCTTCCCCTGTATCTATGTTTGGATTTCTTGCCTGCTTCTAAGCTGCTCTGCCATAGGACAAAACAGTTCCTTTGTTATCCAATGATATTCACAGCATACACATAGACATCCCAACTCACGCATATAAAAATATACATACACACTAAAGAAAAATAATGAAAACCAGAATGGTGGCTACGGAAAATGGGATGGTATGTGTGATGGCTGATCTTGGCTGTCAATTTCACTCTATCTGTAATCAACTAAAACTGCTGGGCACGCACTTCCGTATGGTATTTTCTTGACTGGATTATTTTCAGTGGAAAGAACCCTAAATCTGGGCCACACCTTCTTTTTGGCAGACCTTGTAAAAGGACCCGGAAGAAGAAAGATCTTGCTTTTTTCCTGCTTGTCCTCATTCTGGCTGGCAAGGTCATCTGTGTGCTGCTGAGATACTCCTTCACCTGCGTGACAGCCATCATCTTTAGGATTCCAGTGTGGACCAAAGATGAGCAGCTCTCACGCAGCCTCTGGATGCCAGCACTAGATTGGTACAGCAGAGATATCCAGCCTTGGGGGCCAAGCAATTATTGGATTCTCAGCTTTTCTGTCAGAGTACCCAGACCACAGCCTGTACGTCAGTCTATTATCCCCTTCCCATACACTCACCCTCATTTTATATATATATATATGTGTGTGTGTGTGTGCATGCTACAGTTCTGTTCCCTGGTTAACACAGTATGAAGGTGTGTGGCTGTTGCTTCGCATGGTTTTAGGTCACATTTTAAATTCCTAGAGCAGCATCTCACTCAGGGCTGCCTAGCATGTGGTGGTTGTTCAGGTGGCTGGCTGGTAAGAAGCAGATTCCTGACACACCCAAAGAACTTTGAGTTACAAAGACCTGTGAAATCAATTCTGGGTTTCACAGAGGACCGCATCCATATGGATTTATATCAGATAAGGTGACAGACCAAAAACAGCAAAGACCAAGAGGAAATGCAGAGGCAAGAGTGAAGTTCTTGCTCTGTGCTGAATGGGTAGAAAGCATCCAGCTTTTAAAAGTATATTAGCTGCTTCTTACAGATTTCAAGCTGAGAAAATTCTTTGTTTTTAAAAATATAATAATTAATTTCATATTTGCATACAATGTATTTCAATCATTCTGCTCCTCGTTTTCCCTTCCAACTGGACCCATCCCTCTCCCAACTTGATAACTTCTTTTACAATGAAGCACTGATTCCAATTAGCATTGTCTATACACACTTGAGTGTTGGGTCACTCACTGGAACATGACCAACCTACCGGGAACCATAACCTTGAAGAACACTAACTCTCCCTCCCTGTCAATCACTCCTCAGCTATGGGTTCATGTGCCCCTCTGTACTAATTTTTTAAAACTATTCATAAGTATATATTCTTTATTCTAAAATCAGCAGTACACGATAGATTTTGCCAACTCCTGCTTCTATGGCAACTGAGATAGTCACTTAGGCTTTACCTCCAGCCTGTCAGTATGATGAGTTATATTAAGTGTTGTCCAAATGTTAAACCAAGACTTTCTGGGAAAACTCTGCTTGAATATGATGTATTGTTGTTTTGATACATTTTTGAAATTTTGTTAAACTTTTCTTTAGAGTTTATATATCAGTGTTCATGAGGGGTCAGTTGTTGGTTATTCTTCACTTTCTTTTGCTGTGTTTGGTTTGGGGTATCAGAATGATACTGGTCTCATAGGTTGAGCTGGAAATTTCCCTCTGTAGTGGGATTGTGTTCTGTTCCATTGTAAATAATTATCCCCCCTACTGGTTTAATAAAACTGCTGAGTGGCTGAAGGTAGACAGGAAGTGTGGGCGGGGCTCCCAGACTAAAAACTCTGGGAACAGGAAGAACAGAGCATAGATGCCAGAGAAATGCCACGGAGAAAGCAGTGGAGAAGCCAGCAGATGTAGTGGACAACTATGCTGCTCTAAGAAAAGGTACTGAGCCATATGGCTGAACAAGATGGGTTAGTTTAAGAGCAAGAGCTAGTTAGCAATATGCCAGAGCCATAGGCTGATCAGCGTAAAATTAATGTAAGCATCAGTGTGATTCTGTGGGACTGTGAGTCTACGGGTCCATGGGTTAGAACCTCAGGGCTAGGCCTGAAAGTCCGGGCCAGAAACTTCATACAACACCCCTCCTCTTCAATTTTCAGGAAGAGTTCATGTAGAATCAGTTCTATTTCTTCCTTAATCATTAGGCAACATTTACCAGGGAAGCTATCTGTGTTTCATTTCTGTATGTCTGAAAAACTCTAACTTGTCTTCATTTTTAAAGATAAAGTATTACTAGGCAAACAATTCTGTCTCTTCCTCTTCCGCTTTTGCAAGCTGTTGCCTCAGTGTCTTTTTGGCTTGTCCTGGTTTCCATGAGAAACACGCTGTCATCTTGACCATTGCTCTTGTGGATGTGGCATGCCTATGTTCTCCTGACTCTTTTAAGTTCTTTGCAATCAAGCAACTTGAATATGACATGCTCAGCAAAGGAGAAAAATTTCATTTATAAAGTTGAGGATGTGGTGGTGATCCAGCTCAGTGGTTGAGCATTTGTCCACCATTCATAAGGCCCTGGGCTCAATCCCCAGTACTGCAAAAAGACAATAAACAGACACTAAAAAGTTGGAGGTGGTGATGGGAGGAGTCCCAGAGTGGAAGTTACTACTCTGCACACACATTTCTCAGTGACTGCCCATGACTGAGCAGTGCAAAAACAGCCATACCTCCTCCTCTTCCTCTTCCTCTTCCTCCTGCTCCTCATCCACTTCCGTCTCGGCCTGATAGTCTTCTGCTTCTTCATCATAGTCTTCAGCATTTAGTTCCCATGCAGCATACTGAAAAGGTTCTGTTGTTTTTAAAAAGGAAGAGTTTTAGAACAGAAAGTAGTTAGTCAAAGGTTAGAAAAATTATTTATGGACCCCTCAGTTTTGATGTGTGGACAAGCTGTCTCTGTGAGAGAGAACGACTCTCCCAACCACTGGTGCTGTGGCCTGTGCCCGCACTGTTTACACGTTACCCGCAGGTATCCTGAATGTTTTACCTAGGAAGCCATCAGAGCAGGCTTCCATGTTCTAAAACATTTTCAGTGCTAGAGTCTGCTCTTTACCACAAATGCTACGATTTTAGCCTTACTCTCCATCGTATCTACTACTTTTTGAAGCAGTTCCTTTGGTGTTTTGTTGGAAATATCCAGTGTTAATATCTGAATCATGTTGTCGGTAATCATCTGCTCCAGGTTTTTCCACATGAGGTTGTAATTATTCAGCTCTTCCTTCAGTGGCTCCATCTCAAGGACATTGGGGTAAGCATCTTGTGGGAACTCTGGCAATACAACTTGTGAACAGAAGTTCAAAGAGAGAAAAAAGAGGCTTTGAGAAAGCTGTCTCTCATCAGACTACAAAAGAATCTATACTTTATCATGGTTTTAAACATTCAAAGAGAAACATAGTAGTATGAAGATTAATTTAAATTTATAAATTTATATTACAATCATATTTTATATGCTGTTAGATAATTACTTAATAAAATTCGAATTATGTGGGTGATATATGAGTTTCATATGAAAACTTTAGCTGTCGATGCAAAGTGTAAAATAAAATTAGGTAAAACAGCATTATGAAAAGAAGTTATATTTTTAATGGATTGACATAAATAAATACAATTCATATTGACTGGTGTGGTGGTTTAAAAGAAAAATGGCCCCCACAGGGAGTAGCACTGTTAGGAGGTGTGGGTTTGTTGTATTGGTGTGAACCTGTAGGAGGAAGTGTGTCACTGTGGGGGTGGTCTTTGAGGTCTCCTTTGCTCAAGCTATGATCAGTGTGGTAGACAGTTTACTTCATGTTGACTGTGGATTAAGATGTAGAACCCTCAGCTCCTTCTACAGCACCATGTTTGCTGGCACACCATGTCCCACCATGATAATAATGGACTAAACATCTGAAACGGTAAGCCAGTCCCCAGTTAAATGTTTTCCTTTGTAAGAGTTGCTGTGGTCATGGTGTTTCTTCAGAGCAATAGGAACCCTAATTAAGACAGAAGTTGGTAGCAGGGACTGGGGTATTGCTGTGATAGATCTGACCATGGTTTTGTTTGGAGGGAATTTGGATCTTAGTGCTAGTTATGTTTATAGAGCAGTGGAATACATTTAGTACTGCTTAATGGGCCACACTAGCAGGAACATGGAAGCCAGTGGTTCTGGGAATGATTTGAACTGTGGGTGCCTGGTTCAAGAGGTTTCAGAGAAGAAGAATGTTAATATATGGCTTAGAGATTGTTCTTGTGATATTTTGGTGAAGAATGTGGCTCTTTATCCTTGTCCAAAGAATCTGCCTTAGGCTAAAGGGAAGAGATTTGGGTTAATTCTCTTGGCAGAGGAATTCTCAAAATAGCTAGTATAGACTCATGTGGTTATTAGTATTAACTCTAATAAAGATTTATAATGAAAAGGAACAAACTGAGAAAGGAAAAATACAAAATGTTAAATTTGAGGAGAAAAGAAGCACCAGGAAGTGGAATAGAATTAAGTCATCTTGCATTCAAGAAGATAAATAGATTAAGAGAGTGATAACCTTAGGGCAAGATCCCTTCTAGCTAAGTTTCCAACTTGTGAAAAGGAATTAAAGAAAAGCTCAGAACTGGATGTGGTGATGCACACCTTTGATCCTGGCACTTTGGAGGACGAGGCAGGCAGACTTCTGAGTTTGAGGCCAGCCTGGTCTACACAGCAAGTTGCAGGACAGCCAAGCTTAGGCAGTCAAGAAAACCATGGAAAACAGAAAGCTGGTGAAGATGTAACTGAACAAGGGAACCATTTTTCAGCTCCAGCCAGCAGCAGACCTTGGCAGCTTAGGCTGTATGGTTCTGGCTTTAGAATCAAGAGGCCATGTGGTTCTGGCTTTAGAGTTAAGAATAGAAGAGAGGGGTTATGGAATCTTTCTCTGTGACTAAGGAAAGTCACTGAGCCCAGGCATCTGTTCGGGGAGTCCCTGGATGGAGGTCTAGAGAGACTATTGTGTGAGGCTGTGAAGGTGAAACCTGGATAGCCTTGGACACCCCCAGATGTTAGCGATGCCAGGAGAGCTGCTCACATGGGGTAGAACCAGCCCAAGAGAAAGAAGTGAAGTCAACAAAGCTGAACAGAGTTGGAGATCTAAAGAGTATCTTGGCATCCAATGTGGAAATGCAGAGTTTGCAATTTGCCCAGCTGGTTTTTGGTCTTGCTACAGTGCAGTATTTGCTCACTATGATCTCTTCTCTACATTCTGGGACAGTAATGTATATCTTGTGCCATTATATGTTAGAAGCATGTGATCTCTTTTTGATTTTTATTTTACAGGTGATTACAGTTCAAAGATTGTATGAATCTCAAAAGAGACTTTGAACTTTAGACTTTTAAAAAAGTTTGAGACTGTTATACACTATGGGGACTTTGGACCGAATGCATTTTTTCACTATGACATGTGCTATAAAGCCTTTGGGGACCAGACAGTAGAATGTGGTGGTGTGAAAAAAAGATGGCCCCCAAATGGAGTACCACTATTAGGTGTGGTCTTGTTGGAGTAGATATGGCCTTATAGAAGTGTGTGACTGTGGGGTGGGCTTTGAAGTCTTCTTTTCTCAAGCTATGCTCAGTGAGGTAGACAGTTCCCTTTTTGTTGTCTATGGATTAAGATGTAGAGCTCGCAGTTCCTTTTCCAGCACCATGTCTGCCTGCATGCTGCCATGTCCCACCATGATGATAACAGACTAAACCTCTGAAACTGTAAGCCACCCCAATCTAATGTTTTCCTTTATAAGAGTTGCCGTGGTCATGATGTCTCTTCAAAGCAATGGAAACCCTGACTAAGACAACTCACATGCAGCAGAGAAAGCAGGCAAGCAGAGGCAGGCTGTGGCCCAAACTAAACTTTGATCTGTTAGAAAAACACTTTTATAAATGGGAACTTCTATTTTCTAACCTGTTTCAGATACTTCTTCGGGTTCTAGGACCTCTTTGGATTCCTTTTGAATTTCTGCTTCAACTGCAGTGTCCTCAGTAGGCTCTGGGACTTAAGAAAGACATCTGAGTTAGTGCTGAAATTTTAAAATGTTATGCCATATGGAAGTTTTGGCACAAAGAAAATTTCAAAAATTACTTTAAATTAAAGATGATATATGTCTAATTGAAAACAGATTTTACAACAAAAGGATAGCATAAAAATAGAGTACAAGGCAGAAAATAAAAATTTTAACTATACAAAAGGATACTGAAGGGTTGGAATCTGCAAGCATGAGGACACAAGTTCAAATCCCTAGGACTATCCATGTATCAACCTGGGCGTGGTTGTGTGTGCTTGTAACCCTTGTGTTGAAGAGCTAAGGCAGATGGGTTCCAAGATAGGATAGCCAGTCTAGTCAAAATGGTGAACTTCTGATTCAGCAACAGACCCTGACTTGAGGCAATGAGGAAGAGAGTGACAGAGGAAGATGCCCAAAGTCTTCCCTCCCCATCCACATGTGCATCCACAGGTGCACCCATGTATCACGTGCATGTACCACACACATATCCACTCTCCACAACAAGACATCATAGTATAATAGTCAGCACAGGGCACATGACATTCCGGTTGGTAACTGTCAAATGTTTTAAAAATTTCTGGTAGTCCTTTCAAGGTCTGACTAAAATATCCCTGAGGATACACTAAGAGAAGAAAATGGCAAGAACAGTAGCATAGGTATAGGGCTGGAGGAACCAAAGAGTCCCATCTACTTCACCTTCTAAGGGACAGGCTGTAAATCACCTTTTTTATATGACACAAGACACCCTCACACTCATATCAGCCCAGATGGCTTCAGACACATAGACTACTTACATATCATCTCACCCCACAGTCCCCAAGTCTGCTCCCAATTCCAAGATATCCATTTTGCATAGATTATATTTACAGAAGCTTCCACTCAAACACAAATGAATATACATATTTCTCAGCATCCCAAGTAACTTTCTCTAAAATTGACCACATGCTTGGTCATAAAGCAAATATCAATAGATACAAAAAATGGCAATAACCCCTTGTATCATATCAGACCACAGTGGTCTAAAGTTGGAATTCCACAACAACAAAAATCACAGAAAACCTACAAACTCATGAAAACTGAACATCTCTACATTGAACCACCTCTGAGTTAAGGAAGAAGTTAAGAAAGAAATCAAAGACTTCCTAGAATTCAATGAAAATGAATCCACCTACCTAAGCTTATGGGACACAATGAAAGCAGTGTTAAAAGGAAAATTCATAGCACTAGATGCCCATGTGAAAAAACAAGAAAAATCCCACACAAGAGACCTAACAACTCAGCTGAAGGCTTTAGAACAATTAGAACCAAACTTACCTAGAAGGAGTAGATGGCAGGAAATAATCAAACTTAGGGCTGAAATCAATTCAATATAAACAAAGGGAATGATAGAAAAAAATCAGTGAGTCAAAGAGTTGGTTCTTTGAGAAAGCCAACAAGATAGATAAACCCTTATCCAAACTAATCAAAGGCAGAGAGAGAGAGAGAGAATCCAGATTAACAGAATCAGAAATAAAAAGGGAGACATAACAACAGACAACCAGGAAATCCAGAGAATTATCAAGTCATAGTTTCTAAATCTATACTCCACTAAAATGGAAAACCTAGAAGAAATGGACAGATTTCTGGACAGGTACCAATTACCAAAATTAAATCAGTATCAGATAAATGACCTGAACAGATCTGTAACCCCAAAGGAAATTGAAGCTGTTATTAAAAGTCTTCCAAATTAAAAAAGTCCAGAACCAGATGGTTTCACTGCAGAATTCTACCAGACATTCAAAGAAGAACTAATACCTATACTCCTCAAACTGTTCCATACAGTAGAAACTGAAGGAACACTGACAAACTCATTTTATGATAGCCAAGCCACCCAAAGATGCAACAAAGAAAGAGAACTACAGACCAATCTCCCTCATGAACATTGATACAAAAATACTCAATAAAATTCTGGCAAACCGAATGCAACAACATATAAAAAAAGTCATCCATTATGATCAAGTAGGCTTCCTTCCAGAGATTCAGGGATGGTTCAACATATGAAAAACTGCGAATGCCATCCATCACATAAACAAACTAGAAAGAAAAAAAAACCCACATGGTCATCTCCTTAGATGTTTAAAAGACCTTTGACAAAATCCAACACTCCTTTATGATAAAAGTCCTGGAGAGATCAAGAACTCAGGGAAAATACCTAAACATAATAAAGGCTTTTATAACAAGCCAATGGCCAACATCAGACTAAATGGAGAAAAACTCAAAGCAATCCCACTAAAATCAGGAACTAGACAAGGCTGTTCCCTCTCCTCTTATCTATTCAATATAGCTCTCAAAGTTTTAACTAAAGCAATAAGACAACAAAAGGAGGGTAAGAGGATACAAATTAGAAAAGAAGTGAAACTATCTCTATTTGCAGATGATTATATATATATATATATAAGTGACTGCAAAATTCTACCAGGGAACTTCTACAGCTGATAAACACCTTCAGCAGTGTAGCAGGATACAAGATTAACTAAAAAAAAAAAGTCAATAGCCTTCCTATACTTTAAGGATAAAAGGGCTGAAAAAGAAATAAGGGAAACATCACCCTTTATAATAGCTGCAAATAGCATTAAATACCTTGGCATAACTCTAACCAAAGAAGTATCAGATCTGTTTGACAAAACCTTTAAACCACTGAAGAATGAAATTGAAGAGGATATCAGAAAATAGAAAGACCTTCCATACTCCTGGATAGGTAGGATCAACATAGTAAAAATGGCAATCTTACCAAAAACAATCTACAGATTCAATGCAATTCCCATTAAAATCCCAACACAATTTTTTGAAGACCTTGAAAAAACAATACTCAATTTCATGTGGAATAACAGGAAAGTCAGGATTGCCAAAACAATTCTGCTCAACAAAAGAACCTCAGGAGGCATCACCATCCTTGACTACAAGTTATACTATAGAGCTACAGTAATAAAAACAGCCTGGTAATGACATAAGAACAGACTTGTGGATCAATGGAATTGAATTGAAGACCCTGACATTAACTTACACATCTATGAACACCTGATTTTTGACAAAAAGGCCGAAAATATTCAATTAAAAAAGATAGTATTTTTAACAAATGGTATTGGCATAACTGGATGGTATTATGTAAAAGAATGCAAATAAATCCAATTCTATCACCCTGCACAAAACTCAAATCCAAGTGAATCAAAGACCTCAGCATAAACCCAGCTACACTGAACTTGATAGAAAAGAAAGTGGGAAACACCTTCCAACACATTGGCACAAGTGACCACTTCTTAAATATAACATCAGTAGCACAGACACTAAGAACAACAATTAATAAGTGGGACCTCATAAAACTACAAAGCTTCTGTAAGGCAAGGGACACAGTCAATAAGACAAAATGACACCCTACAGAATGGGAAAAGATCTTCACCAATCCTACATCTGGCAGAGGCCTGATCTCTAAAATATATAGAGAACTCAAAAAACTAGAGCCCAAAAACTTAAATAACCCAATTAAAAAAGGGGTTCAGAGCTAAAAAGAATTCTCAACAGAAGAATTACAAATGGCTGAAAGGCACTTAAAAAATTGCTCAACATGTTTAGCCATGAGAGAAATACAAATCAAAGCAACTTTGAGATACCACCTGAAACCTGTTAGATTTACAAAGATAAAAGACACAGATGACAGCCTATGCTGGAGAAGATGCGGAGCAAGGGGACAGGATGCGGAGCAAGGGGAACACTTCTCCATTGTTAGTGGGAGTGTAAGCTTGTTCAGCCACTCTGGAATGCAGTATAGTGGTTCCTCAGAAAACTGGGAATTAAGCTACCTAATGATCCAGAAATATCACTATTGGGTATATACCCAAAGGATGCACATTCACACCCCAAAGGTGCTGTTCATAGCAGCATTGTTCATAATAGAAAGGATCTGGAAACAACCTAGATGTCCCTCAACTGATTAACAAACTGTGGTACATCTACACAATGGAGCACAACTCAGCAGTAAAAACGAATGACATGCTAAAATTTGCAGGAAAATGGATGGATTTGTAGAATATCCTCTTGAGTGAGTTATCACAAGCCCAGAAAGATAGGCATGGGATGTACTCATTCATAAGTGGATTATAGACAAAAAACACAAAATACCCAAGCTGCAAAACACAAGCCCTGAATAGCTTGGGATCAGAAGGAACTTATGTGAGATAGCTAGGGATTCTCCTAGGAAGAAAAAAATGGAGAAGATCTCCTTAACAAATTGGGACCATAACAGGCAGCAACCAAAGAGAGGTGGGAACAAATCATGAGAGAAGGAGATGGTTGAGTGACAGGAGCAACAAAGAGGGAGAGAAAAGAGATGCGTATCTTGATAGAGGAAGTCAACGCAGAGCTGAAGACAGACTGGGTGCTAGGGAAACCCAGGAACTCACAGGATGTCCTTGGATAGGTTCCTAACCAATAATGGAGGGGGTGCCTAAATAGGACTTCTCCTATAATCAAATGAATAACCACCCTAAGTGTCATCACAGAACCTACACCCAACAATGAATGGAGGTGGAGGCAGAGATCCATGGATGAGCACTGGGCCGAGCTCCCATTACAGCTGGAGAGTGGGGGAGAAGAGTACGTATGAGCAAGGAGATAGGGAGTATGAGGGGGAGTCCCACAGAGATGGCTGCCTTCTGCAAGGCTGATCAACTGATGAAACCAGTGACCGTAGAAAGCCTTGAATGTCCAGAGCCAGATTATCTGGGCCAATCTTTAGTCAGCAGAAAGTTCAGTTCTACCCGGGACTTTTGTTCATAGACCAGACTCCTGAAAGTTGTCTGATATCCACAAGCCAGAATGTGCACACACACACATTTACACACACACACACACTGAAAGCAAGTACTCAAAGAAACACAATAAATACCAAGGGACTTGAACATAGCCCTCTCAATCCATGCCACTTCTTTAGTTAGCCAGTCATTGCTAAAGATGGTGCTTATTTTAAAAGTTAAAGATTTGACTATTACACATTGTACAATACACTAAATTATCAGTGTACAGTTAAAACATTTTTTTTTGTTTTGAGGAAAGGTTGTTCTATGTAGTCTTGATAGTCCTGAAACTCAGGATGTAGACCAGGCTTATCTACAGAGATTCACCTGCCTCTGCCTCTTCAGTTCTGGGATTAAAGGTTTGAGCTACTACACCTGGCTAAGACATTTTTATAAAGAAGTGAAATAAAAAGTTGAGCTTGCCCAATGCTAAGAAACTACCCAAGCATGTGTGAGTGCAAAATAAGAACCTCTTAATTCTGGTGAGTCTGCATGAGTGTGAGATGCTTTCTTGTTTGTATGTAAATGGTGTTGCATGACATAAAGATAATTTTTTGCTTTTGGAGTAAAATGTCCTACAGATTAAGTGCCAGTACCAGAACTGAGAACTCTCTAGGGGCCTCACCTTTGCATCTTCAGCTGGCTTTCTTCACACACACACACACACACACACACACACACACACACACACACACTCTCTCTCTCTCTCTCACACACACACACACACACACTCTCTCTCTCTCTCACACACACACACACACACTCTCTCTCTCTCTCTCTCACACACACACACTCTTATACACACACACATTCATACACACTCTCACATTCACATGCTCACATTCACATACTTGCACACACACATGGACACATGCCCACACTCCATAACACACACATGCACACTCACACCCCCATATGCTCACATAATTCACAATATTCTCTTATACATACATTCTCTCTCTTTCTCTGTCTGTCTGTCTCTCTCTGTGTATCTCTCTACACGCATGCAACACACACACACACACACACACACACACACACCATCATCAGTCATATCCAACCTGATTCGGGTTCATGCTCTACTTCTGCGACCTCAGAAGCTTCAGACCCCTCAGGTAACAATGACCCTCTGGTGTACTCAGATTCAGGCATCTCAGTTGTAGACTCTTCTAATTCTTCACCCTCAACCTCCTCTTCAGCTTCATTATCACCCTCTTCATCTACAAAGAATTATAAGGAAAAAATTATTATTCATTTAAAGCCAACAAATGATTCTCTGGTAGTGTTAAGCACAGAGAAGAAAATCAGGCATCACGTGGTGCTTCCCTTGTATCTGGTTTAATGGAGGAAATAGATGAATCACCACTATATTGTAATATGGAGTGGTAAAGGCTGGCAACCATTCTACCAGGGTGCTACTGAAGAACCAGAAGAATTGCTCATTTAAAAGAGATGTTTATAGCCTTCTCAAAACTCTAACAGTAAGAGACTAGAAAAATCCCAATATCTATTTAATAAGGAAATGGTTAATCCATACCATCTACTATGGAGACCTCTAGCTATGTGTGGCTACTGAGCACATGAAGTTAGACAAGCTGAGATATATGTAAGTACAAAATAGATTATGACTTTCAACAATTTAGTATGAAAAGCTTAAGATAAAATATGTATCTACTAGAAAATTTAAAATGACGTAAAGTGGCTTTCATTAAGCTTCTATCAGACTAGACTTTCTATATAGGTATACAGTTAGCATAGATTTATAAATCATAGATTTACCATAACTCATTGTTGTAATAATATGGCATAGTAACTTATGTGTTGGTTGTAAATTTATGAAGTATGATCACAAATGTTATGTGTTTGTTGGTGAGCGTGGTAGACATGGAAGATCTTCAGAAGGGAGAGGGCAGGGCTCTCAGAGGGTCAGAGAACTCATCTCCCAATCTCTTTTATATATTTATGGAATTGACACAGTATGTGTGTGAAGATGCAAACAAGGCGTGAAAGGCTGAGGGGGCAGAGCCAGTGAGCCTGTTTCTCTGAGTTCTCATGGGCATTTCTCCCTGTTGTTTTCTTCCAAGAGTCACATTCCGAGGCTGATTCCCTGGCACCTGGATTTGATCTGAATCAATGTTTGAAACAGAGCCACGGTACTTGAGGCTTCCATGACACCGGGCTTGTGGTCAGTATCTTTGTGGTAGGTTGAAGATTTTATGGAAATACAAAGGGTTTTTTTTTCTTTGATTCCTAGTACAGTTTGTGGTGAAGTGATGTAATCTATGAAGGAACCTGAATTTTCTTTCAGTAAATCACTTATTAAAACATGATTATGTCTATCTAAGATTCCAGTAGGGTAACTGTGCACCACACAGGTCAGAAATGTGCTAAAAAGAATTTTAAGATCTTTGAACCATTTACAAATTGACTATTGATTGTTGTTAACTATTAATTCATAATAAATCACACCAAACCATCACTTTCTGTGAGGGGTATTTAGCAGTAGCTCAGCTGTGTGGTCCTGGCTTAGTGTCTCCTAAGTTGGTGAAGATGTTGCCCAGGGCTGCAGTATATCTGATCACATAATCAGGCTGAAAGAGTCATTTCCAGGGTAGATGGTTTACAACCAGAACCAAAGTGCTCAGCTGTGCCCACTGGGCCCCACTCAAAGCCCCAACACACAGAACGGCCATGCAGTGAAATGGTAGTTGTCTTATAGAACTAAGCTTTGGAGTGGCTGGAGGTGGAGCAATGGATAGTCTTTTGATCCCATGGCCTCTTTGACAGTCCCATGAAACTTATGGAGATCTTTTCAGAATAACACTGCCAAACTCATAAAACAAAATACACAAGAAACCAGTTATATTGAAAAGCAGTTGTTAAAACATTAAACTATTTTGGGCGCTATTTGAAATGTAAGAGCTACAATTGCAACAGCATTGAAAAGAAATTATGGTGCAATACAGAAATGTCTGTTTTTGGATTGATGACAAACCACGGGCAGCTAACAGCACCATGGTTTGTCTTCTGTGTTAGTGGTCAAAGGAGACACTAAAAGGGTTAGTTAAAGGTTATTGAAAGTAGAGTTGAACTTCATAGAGCTGTAATTTAAATTCATAAACCCCAGTTTGAGAACCTCAATCATAAAGGAAAGTTCTTCCATAATAGTGGTGGAAGCTTTAAGTATGAAGACAACGGGCATTGCAAGAGTTCGGCTATGTCCTCTGCTTCTGCAGATTCTTCCAACAGAAGCAGTTCCAGCAGCTACATGTAACCGACGACAGAGGCACATTCAGCAGTGCGTCCTTCTAGAGGGTGCACAGGTGTATCTCATGTTAGGAGTGCCCTCTTTTGATTAGGAATCTTTGCCCTGTGAACCCATAATCCCAGTGAATATGATTTATTATGGAAACTGGAATATGTTGGAGAAGGATAGGGTACTCTCAGGACACAGGCATACACCTGGCCTCTGGGCACACTAGGGATGATGCATTGATAATCCACTTGAGAACAGCAGTAAGGAAACAGGAGTAAACGGCGTGTCGCTAGCTAATCTGTGCCTGCCTTTTGCTTTCTCAGCCTCAGTCTCCATCCTCCGCCGTTTCTCCTCTTCCTGTCTCATTTCCTCCTCTTTGGCTTTCCTGAAACAAGAAGGTCCAAAACTCAATTAAAACAAACCAGGCACCTCTCATTCCTAAAAGGCTAAATTCTCACAGTGGCAAGCTGCAGGTATATCATTGTTAATCATCTGTTATGCTTTTTATTCAGTGTACAGTTTTATCCCACTCAGGTTTCTGAACCAGTTAGTTTTCAGTCAATCCTGTGGTCTTTTGGGTAAGAAGGCTTGGAATGTTATAGTTTAAAGTATGGCTATCAGTTAGGAAACCTGTACGTAAAAATGAGTGAAAGAGTCCCTGAGGTAAGTTTGGGAGGTGGGGGGATCTGCAGCATTTCCCTCGGACTCAGTGGGTGATATAGTATAATGTTAAGTGAAAAAACTTAGAGTATAAAATTACATGTACAATATAATTGTAACTTTGTATCACTATATATGAGAACAAGAAGGCTAGAAAATTAATCAAATTAAAGACAGTAATTATTTCTGGATGGTAGCATTATGAGAGTTCAATTGGTAACATTTGCATTAGGTTTTTTTACTTTCTCTGACATACCCATATTGGTTAAACATCCCCCATCACCCACATCCCAGAGTCATTATTTAAACAACCCCTACTGTTGTAGATTATTATTTTAACTGGGCAAAAATATGTTATGTTTGTTTATGTTGTGGAATATTACTTTAACTGTGTAAAGGTGTGTTTCATTTGTTTATGATTCATTCATTTAATTATTTAAAGATGTGTTACATTTCTTTCACCTTGCCTGCCTAAGGCATCTGACTGGTCTAATAAAAGGCTGAGTGGCCAATAGCTAGGCAGGGAAGGGATAGACAAGGCTGGTGGGCAGAGAATAAATTGGAGAAGGAGAGAGAGAGAAGAAAAAGGAAGAGAATGAGGAGGAAGAGAGGGAGATGCCTGGGGCCAGAAGCCAGCTAGACACAGAGACAGCAGAAAAGTATGAAGAAAATCAGGTTAATTTATGATTTAAAAAACAAAACAAAACAAAACAAAACAAAACAAAACAAAAAAACAGCTAGCCAGAATCGATCTCAGGCTAAGACCAAGCATTCATAACTAATAAGATTTGGGAGCTGGGTGTTGGCCCCAAAAGAAAAAGCCTCATACACCCCATCACCTACCTCGAGGAGTCATCATTTAAACATCTCCATTCCTACCTCTAAGAGTCAACAGCTTTAGAAGCCAGTGAGCTCTTAAATCTCAGCTAAAGTTGCCCATATCTAAATGCAGGAAAGAATCTGAGAAGGCAGAATGGGCCGGGCCGTCACCACTGCACAGTAAGAGGCTTGATGGATCTGGGTTAGGGAAGCCATGAACCTGCAGAAGCTGAGGGAGGGCGCTGGATTCCCTGTAGCTGGGGAGGATGCCGGGAACAAAAGGCAGGTCCTTTACAGAAGCAGCATGTGCTGTCCACTACTTGGCCATATCCACCCCCCTCCACACACCCCCTCACATTCAACTTCTTTCCTTTTGAGACAAAGTCTCTTTATTATGTAGATCTGGCTAACCTGGAACTCCCTAAGTAGACCAGGCTAAACTGGAACCCCTAGATACCCATGGCCCTCTGCCTGCTGAGTCAGAATGGGATTAAAGTGTGCATCAACGCTGCCCTGCTCAAATTCAGTGTTTCGAAGAGAATATTTGAGCAAGTAAGAACAACTAGCTAGGTCCCTGCTTTTCTTTTTTTGATTTCTCAGCCTGAGAACGTCGCAGTTTATTAAAGGATCATCTGGAGCCTTAGCTGTAATGGCTTGCTCACAATTATAAAAGAGCCTCATTACGCACAGAGCAGAAAACAAACCTTCCATGCTGAATCTACAAGATGTACATAGTCAGCTTTTTCCTTTCAGGGAGGCAAGGCAGATTTTTCCCTTAGTTATTCCATGTGGCATATTTTCATTTATGTTCTATTGTGTTATTGCCTCAGTATGTGGATTCTAGTTATAAAATTATGTAGGTAGATGTGTGTGTATGTGTGTGTGTGTGTGTGTGTGAAATCTAGGCTAATTTTTTTCCAGTGCCTAATGAAGAAAACCTGAAATGAACAGTGAAACTATTCACAGCTGAGTACAGATTTATGAATTTACTGTTTCTTTGGAACTCATTGGATTTTTGCATACAATCTTTCTGATATTGGAGGCATTTTATAAGCATAAACTGTGAGAAGTTATTAAAGGTACAGGTGAAGACTAGAGGTTGGAGAGATAGCTTTGTGGTTACCAATGCTTGCTGCGCTTGCAGAGGACCTGAATTGGGTGCCCTGCACCCATGATGGGTGGCTCATAGTGACCTCTAACTTCAGCTCCAGGGAATTCAGTGCTTCTTCTGCCATCAGTGGGCACCCACACAAAATTGACATGCACATAAATGTGGGGGATATATTGTATATTTAATAAAAATAGTCTGGAAGATCAGAGGACACAGTCACCAACATAGCCAAGCCAGTTAAATTCAGGGAGTGGTGACCCACGCCTTTAATCCCATCACTTGGGAGGCAGAGGTACATCTGTATCTCTGTGAGTTCAAGGCCTAACAGAGCCAGGCACTTGTGGCACACATCTTTAATCCTAGCTCTAGGAAAATTGAACCAGAAAGTGAGACAGCTGGGGAGAGGGAGAGAAGAGAGGAGTCAGTCTGGAGAGAGACCTGAGGAGTTGGCTGGGTGAAAATTGAACTGTGGTTTGTTTCTTATTTCTCTGATATTTCAGCTTTTTACCACTATCTGGCTCTGGGTTTTTATTATAATACTAAACAGAATTCATGCAATACATACACATAAATAAAAATAAAATCTCCAAAAGCAGGGGCATGGTCTGTGTGTAGCCTATCTTTCGGTCCACACAAATCTTACCGTATTTCCTCCTCTTCCTTTTTTTTGGCTTGAAGTTCATCTAGCAGTCTTTCTAAAATCTTAGCATCAATTTCAGGCTTATTCTTTAAATACATTCTATTTAAAAAACATTTTCCTGAAATATAAATAAGGAGAAAAAATTATTTTGAAATTGCATAGTGTGGCCTGTTTTGGAAGTTAACTACAAAACAACCTCTCACTATGCACACGCAAGTTTCCCTTTAAGAGCTTATCCAAACAGAGGCCAAAGTCTTTAAAATTTTAGTAGAATGTCTTGAAGTTTTTTTGAAAGGCATATGTTACTATGTAATAAATAATGAAAAAGCATCGTTTTCCCCCTGGAAATTATAATTTCAAATATTTTAAAGAGTTTTTCCTTATATTTATTTATTTGTGTGTGCATGTGTATTATTTATTTGTGTGCATGTGTGCGTGTGTGTGTATGTTATTTATTTATTTATTTATTTGCGTGTGTGTGTGTTATTTATTTATTTATTTATTTGTGTGCATGTGTGCGTGTGTGTGCATGTGTGTGTGTGTGTGTTATTTATTTATTTATTTGTGTGCATGTGTGCGTGTATGTGTTATTTATTTATTTATTTATTTGTGTGCATGTGTGCGTGTGTGTGTGTGTGTGTGTTATTTATTTATTTATTTATTTGTGTGCATGTGTGCATGCGTGTGCACTCACACACACGTGCATGTATGGCACAGGACAACTTGTGGAAGACTGGTTCTCTCTTACCATACAGGTACAAGTATTGAACTCAGGTTGTCAGGGCTGACTGCCCAAACCTTTGCTTCACCCTCTCCCAAATATATTTTCTTAAAAGGTGAAGTGATACAATATTTAATTTAGCATCAGGGTTGCCCTCATCATTGGGATTGTGTACTGTGCTGATTTAGTTACAGCTGCTGACTGACAGGGAAACTGAGTTCTCAGCCACAAAGTACAACTACTGAGGACTGATGCAGCTTCAGTGGTGCAGCAGCACATTACCCCAGGTCACCTTCTCAGCGGGGAGAAGCCTCACTTTGTCATCATTGGATCCTACAGGCTTGGCTGGGTGGTAGCAGCAGTGCTATTTGTGTCTAAGGAGAGCTCTCCATTCTGTATATAACCCAAGTAAATGTCAGCAGCAAACATCTTATTTGAAACGTAAATAATAAATATTTACCAACCGTTGTTTTCTGCATCTGTTAAAGATATAACCAGGTCAGGCACAATTCCTTTTTCAATGATGGCCACCCACAGATCTCTTATAACAGGGCAGTTATCCACAATCCATCCTCCATATTTTGGAGCACCAGGAAACCTGTTTTTGTTATCATCTGTTACCTGTGAAAACACACATCATGAGTTGACACATCATAGATTTATGATGTGTTTTTCTTGTAGAATTCCAACAATCCTCTTCTAGGTCCTGACTCTGAGAAGAAAGTAAGAGTGACTTAATTTTAAGAGAAGTTTAATTCTAGTTTAAACTAGTTTAAAAACAGGAACCAAAGCCTTTATTAAACATAACAGTGCACTCTTGCTATCTATTAATCTGTAGTGCTGAATGCATCTAGTTAGCATTTTATTTCAATTTTATTATAACAGTGATGAACTTCCTTATGCATTAGATTAGTTTTTGATAACATTATGATGAACATCCTTACATATAAGTTACCCAGGAATTATATATTTGTTTAAGTTAAATGCCCAGAAGATGCCACATTGTTTCCCAAAACATCTATCCCGGATTTCACCCTTTGTAGCTCAGTTAGGGTTTTCATTGCTGTAACAAAAACATCATGACCAAAAAGCAAGTTGGGGAGGAAATGGTTTATTTGGCTTACACTTCCATATCACCATTTATCACTAAAAGAAGTTAGGACAGCAACTCAAATATTGCAGGATCTCAGAGCCAGGAGCTGATGCAGAGATCATGGAGAGGAGCTGCTTACTGGCTTACTCTTCATGGATTGCTCAGCCTGCTTTCTTACAGTGCCAGGACCAACAGCCCAGGGATGGCACCACCATGAGGACTGTAGGGGCAGAGCGGCCAAGAACACATGGGAAGGGGCTAACCTGGGCTCACAGGGGCTCGCAGAGACTGAACCAGGGAGCCTGCATGGGACTGACCTAGGCTCTCTCTGCATACAAGTTACAGATGTGCAGCTTGGTCCTCATATGGGGCTCCTAACAGTGGGGACAGGGGCCGTCTCCAGCTCTCTTACTGGCATTTGGGACCCTACTTCTCATTCTGAGTCACCTTCACCAGCCTTGATACACGGGGAGGCGTTAAGTCTTACTACAACTTGATAGGCCATGTGTTATTGATACTCATAGGAGACCTGCCCTTTCCTGGATGGGGCCGGAAGAGGAGGGAACCGAGGGGCCGGAGGAAGAAAGGGGGAGGCTGCAGCTGGGAGGTAAAAAGGTGTGTTTGAGCTCAGAAGTACCGAGTGAGGGACTCAAAGGCGTCTGGTACAATCTGGGCTCAAGGGAGCCACCTGTGAGTTACACAGTGATACTCTCATGTGATAGATAAACTTTTTACTCTCACACATTATTTTTTTTGTGTGTGTGTGAGACAGGGGTTAGGGTTATGAAATCACATCATTTAATTCTGTTGATAATTGTGAATTTCCCAACAAGTACCAGTAGAATGGGGTACTTCACATAAGATGGCATTGGGGCTGTTGGTAGTGGATAGTCAGAGAGAAGAAGAATCATTCTTTACTGAGGAGATGGCTGCTGACAGGTTTCCCATGCTCCAGTCGGTGTCCCCCTACACATGTGGGCAGTACTAATGGGACATGAAGTCTAGAGTGTGCTTTTAAGATATGGGGGAGGTAGAGGGGGCTGGGGGGACACTAACAATCATATTTCATTGCAGTCATGTATAAAATTTTCAAGAATTAAGAAAAATATAAGAAATAATGCAAACAAAAAGGTACATGAATTGGAAGACTATAGTAAAAGAAAACTTTAGAACAATTAGACACACACCAGACAGACAGCATTAGTTTCCAAGGCAACAAGAAACGTGAAAAGTTTGGAAAGCGTCACCTCTTTGATGACCTCGTCCAGTAGTTCAGCATGTTTGTCATAGGGCTGCTCAAAATTCAGTTCCTTGGCTTGTCTCAGGGTGTCCTCTATCATGAAAAGCACCTCGGGGTGGTTTTCAGTCACTTCTTCTATTAATTCTTCTCTGTAGACTAAAGTCAAATAAGTAAACAAAAAATTCATTCCTGGGCTCGTGGACATTACTTGAGATAAGGCAGGCTGCTGAAGTGTGGTCTTTTTTGTGTTACTATAGGTCCTGCTAGAAGAACGGAAAACCATCAACCACAGGACGACAAACTAGAGGACCAGTGACATGAAGCCAGGGCACCAGCATGACGTCATGTCAAGGAAGCCATGGAGGGACCAGAGCACACAGGAGCAAAGGCGATCATAAACATCAAGGGAAGACATCATACAACGTGAATGTTTCCAGTTACCAGAGCTCAGAGCGGTTGCAGGCAGGGCAGAAGGCAGGCATTGTTTTCAACCTTTTGTGTATTAATTTGGAGCTCCTATATGATGGCCAAATAGAAAACAAATGGACTAAGATCCATAGGTGTTTTCTTGGGGGTTCCTTTCCTTACCGTCTTTATCAGTATCTGCAGAAAGGGTTGGCTCGGACTTAGTTTTGTCTTCATAGGCAACATCTAAGGGGCTAAATTTCTGGGAGCCTGCAGCAAAAGAAGACATTTTATTGGCTCCCCTACACACAGTAGGCCAAATCCCATCACTGACAATCACCTACACACAGTAGGCCAAACCCCAACACTGACAACACATACCTTCGTCACCCACCATGGGCTGTAAGTCTTCAGAGCTTTTAAACATTTTATAGTCCGAGAAGTCTTCATACTCCTTTTTTGCATACTGCATTTGCAATTCCCTTAAGCTCTTCTCCTCTGAAAGAGAAATGGCTGCGTTAAAGGGGGGCAGTTGGAGACAAGGAGGCAGGCAAGGGGTCAAAGGCACCGCTGAGGTCAGACAGGCTCACAGTGTAAAGGCTGGGAGCATGTGAACCACTTGGTGCACTTGCCTAATATTTCCTAGGCCAAACAAAGATCATTAAATTCAAAGCACCGAGTACAGGAGCTGGTGCAGACCCAGAAGTCTGCTCCCCGCTGGGGCCTAACCCCTACTTCATTATACATATTTTGTGATTAGAAAACCTCTATTCTCCCTTGACAAATATAACTTAAATATATGTGGGGCTAGAATTCTAGCACTGGAAGTGTCACGAAGGTTAACTTTATTGTCATACTTAGAAGTCAATGAATTTTAAGACTGGAGAGATGGCTCAGCAGTTAAGAGCACTGACTGTTTTTCTGAAGGACCTGAGTTCGATTCCCAGCAATCCACATGGCAGCTAACAACTGTTTGTAATTCCAAAATCTGACACCCTTACAGTTATACGTGCAGGCAAAAACCTCAGTTCACATAAAAATAAATAAATAAATAAATAAAGACTCTAAGAAGTCAGTGAATTTTAAAAGGGTTTTTAAGTTTATAGCATACAGGAAAATATCTACTCATATATTTTAGTAAGGAAGACAATTTATGAAAAAGGTTCAAAACTTATGCTTCATTCCCATAATTTCAGGTGAAAGGAATTAGTACAGATTGTAACAAACATGAAAGGCCACTAGCTTTCTCTTGAGGTTAAGTTTCAGTCTGGTGTATCACAAGCATCTTTGCTTTGGAGAGCGTAGCTCAGCACTACAGCCCCCACCCCCCTCCTGCTCCCCTCACTTATTACAGGTTTCCCTCCCCGCTCACTAATTCCCTCCCTCCCTCCCCCTCCCTCCCCCTCCCTCCCCCTCCCTCCCCCTTTCTTTTTTCTCTCTACTCTGACTAAAATGTAAGCACCAAAACTATGGAAGCTTCATGGTGTTTGTCTGATGTAAAGGAAATACTCAAATGTTTGTTGAATAAATTAATGAATACTGTATTGGGCTAATGACTTTCCTTCTTCGATTTTGTTAAGTGATCATGAGTATTCTTTACATTTGGATTTTGCATTTTGAAAATTAAACACTAAACCTATACATTCCTTCTAGATCATTGTGGTAGTGTGAATGTATTTGGCCACCATAATCTCAAAGGGAGTGCCACTATTAGGAGGTGTGGCTTTGCTGGAGTGGGTGTGGCTTTGTTAGAGGAAGTGTGTCATTATGGGGGTGGGCTTTGAGGTTTCTTATGCTAAGGATACCACCCAGTGAGTCAGTAATTTCCTGTCGCCTGCAAGATGTGCAGTCTCAACTCCAGCAACACATCTGTCTGCACACTGCCATGCGCTCTGCCTTGATGATAATGGGCTGAACCTCTGAAACTGTAAGCGGCCCCCTCAATTAAAGGTTTTCTTTATAAGGGTTGCCATGGTCATGGTGTCTCTTTGCACAGTAGGTACCTAACTAAGACAGTTGCACACATGGACATTAGAGTGCCATGTCATTTCCATTCCGTCTCTTTCAAAAGTTCTTTGGGAAGATGATGGATGCCTTTACTGGCTGGAAGAACCACAAATAAGAAAGGGGCAGTAAAGAGTCAAGAATGTTCTTGTTTAGTCAAAGTACAATGTTGCCATGAAACAAGAGTTAATTTCTTTATGAATGGCTTCAAAATGGAAAATGTCAGAAAGCCTTCCAGGTTTCACAAAAGCCAAACAAACAAACAAACCACAAAGATAAATAAGCAAAAATGTTTCTCATAACAAAATCTTCCACAGCACCAAAAAAAAAATAAAAAAAAATTGCTGTAAACTAGTTACATTGTGAATGTTGAGAAAGGGTTCTCAAAATTTTAAATAGTTTTAATATATCATGACTAAGATGTATTTTAGAAATTTATAAATAATGTGATGTTGGAGTATAATGTTGTTGACCAAATGAACAGCTCAAAGCATGAACATCATTAAGATGCTGACAGGAGAAACACATTCTTTAAATGATCTTCTGTGGGTGGAGCAGTCACTCAGTGCCTAAGAGCACATGAAGCCCTGCTGATACTTGGACTTGGTTTCCAGCACCCACATCAGATGCTTGCAGCCACTTGGGACACCCCAACCCCAGTGACGTGAATCTTGGAGATTCATGGCTATAGTCTGCAGGCAACTTCCACAGACTTTCTTTTGACTAAGTTTCTTTAACCATAGAAATTGAAGGTAAAAGAGGATTACATGGGTCTTAATATGCAAGGTGGCTAGCACAGCCTTAGTAGGTAGCAAATGCTCAGTGAACACTAGGTATTATTATTTTTGTAATGACATATGTTTTATCAGGAAAAGCATATTGGAACTGATATGCAAAAAGCCTTATGATGGAATACTGCACTGCTAAAGGCTCTAGAAGTTTCTTATATATCACATGTTACAACAGGCACGGTGGCTGACACAGGTGACCCCAGCACCCAGCAGGCAGAGAAGAAAGACAGACTGAAGTTTTCAGCTCAAGATTAGCCTGGACCATGCAGTTCTAGGCCACATGTATGTATGTATGTATGTATGTATGTATGTATGTATATGTATATACATGTGTACATGTATATAAAAAAGCAGACAACTGGAGATGTCAACTCTAGTAAATCCCTCTATATTATAAAAATAGTCATGGGTTTAGAACTCTCATTTTCCTAAAGGAAAACAAACAAATTCAGGTCACTTTTGGGTATAGTAGTGAGGGCTGGTCAGGAGCTGGACTTTGGAAAGGAGGACCAAGTGTCCAGTGCACATTAGTTTTAGAGGCATTTAACCGGCATCTGTAAAATCAGAGCGTTGTGGTTATTTATTGTTCAGACTTCCACCAGTGTCACTGACTTGAGTATTCTCCAAATAGAAAGATTTAGTTATAGATGAAATATGGTCTAAACCAGCAAACACCCCGGGAGTCAGATGAAGACCCAAAGTCACACACACTGCTCAGTCTCTGCTCAGTAGGCAGACCCATGAAGAAATATCATCTTTAAGCATCTACCTTTATAAGCAGCTTTCCTTTAAGCTGTAGAAATGAACTTTGGTGTTCTGAGTCAGCTCCTTTTCATCCCTTCAACCATTCATGACAGACTAAGAATGAACAAACACCCCTGTCCTCCACCAGGCACCGACACACGGGCTTGTTAGAGCAGGAAGCCGTCTACCTTGCTTCTTAGCTTTCATTTCCACCAGCAGCCTCTCCCTCACGGTTTTGATAGCTGTGTTGGTGACTTCAGTTATGGTGTCTTTGATTAGTTTCTCACGGGCGTCATCAAACCGTGGCTGGACAACTTTAGCATAGTCAACTACCTGAAGAAATATTCAATAGGATTAGTGTGATCACAGGGTACTGTGAATATAAGACACATCTCTACCTTTCTGTCTGTATGTCTACCTATTTACTTGTCTTCCAAAAATAGATACTACTTGAGGCATCGTTGAAATTATGTACAGAATACACTGATTTTTTTAAATTCTAATTTTTTTAAAAATTATTTTTAGCTATGTATATGTATGTGGGGGATGGGTGGGCGGGTATGTGCACAAGAGTACAGCTGCTTACAGAGGCCAGAGGGGCCAGCTTCTCTTGGAGCTGGGGTTACAGGTGGCTGTGTGCCACCTGAGGTGGGCACTGGGAACTGAACCTAGGTCCTGTGGAAGCACAAATGCTGTTCTTCCCCACCGAGTCATCTCTCCAGCCACCTAGTTTTGATTTTTTATTTATTTATGTGTACTGAGTATTTTGACTACACGCACATATGTGCAATATGCGTGTGCGTGGTGTCCCCGAAGTCAGAGGAGGGCAGTAGATTTCCTGACACTGGTGTCGTGGATAACTGTGCAGCCCATGTAGGTGCTGGGAACCAAACCTGGGTCCTCTGCCAAAACAGTAAGTGCTCTTAACCACTGAGTCACTGTTTCAGCCTCCTTATTTTCTTTTTCTGTGTGTTTTGCCTTCATGTATGTCTATGCACTACATGCATGTAATTCCCTGAGAAGTCACAAGGGGATGATGGATGCAATGGGCCTGGAGTAACAGTTGGTTGTGACCTGCTGTGTGAGTGCTCAGATAGGAACTGAATCTGAGTTTTTTTGAAAGAGAAGCCAGTGCTCTTAACTGCAAAGGTATCTCTCCAGCCCCAAATTCCCCAATTTTAAGATAATTCATTCATAGGAATCAGCCATACTTTTATATAAAATACAAACAAATACAAATCACATATATTCAGGTTGCATATATATTTTTGGCATAGTAAAATCAAGACATACTTATCAAGTCAACTTCATATGTCTAATTTAGAATATAGTAAAAAGCATCCATTTTAATAACCTCAAGAACTTTTGCAGTTATGTACATACACCATCCCAAATCAAAACAGAACTTCTGGCTTGGCCCCAGAATGTTCCCTCTTCTCTTTTATAGTCTCTCTCTGTGGATGGATCTGGATGTAGCTCTCTGCTACCTCTCCAGCACCATGTCTGTCTGCATGCCACCATGCTTCCTTCCATGATGATAATGGACTAAACCTCTAAACTGTGAGCAGGACCCAATTAAATGTTTTTGTGTTGCTTTGTTTTCTAAATAAGAGTTGCCGTGGTCACAGTGTCTCTTCACAGCAATAGAACACTAACACTAGAAAGTGGTATATAATTTTTCTCTTCTCATGTAGGTAGAATTTAAATGGATTGAGTAGGGTTTCCTGTAGAATGTAGGTTAGAGGCTGACTGCATGTGACATGGTGAAGGACAGCCAGAAGAATAGATGTGATCTCAAAGGGAGAGGAAGAAAGAGGCTGGTGATTCCCAGAGCAGATGAAAGAGATTCAGCAGAGCCTGAGCCTTTGGGGGTTGGGGGTGGTGCCGGGAATAACAAACACAACAAATCTTATCTTTATAAATGATCAAACATGTCAAAAGTGTTTTTAATAGGACTGGAACAATAAGACTCAGAATATTTGAGATGGAAGATGAGGTCAGGAAAATATGTTATTCAAACATCCATATGGAAAAAAAAGACAGTCTCTTGGTGTGGATCCAGGGTCCTCTGGGTTGTCCGGGTGGCCCATCCAGTCTTTCCTTCTAACCCATCTTCATTACTTTGGCCACTCCCCGAACCACTCTCTACCAGGAACCCACAGCCACACACTAGGTAGGGGACCTTCCCTCCTCCCTGACCTCCAATCTGGCCTCTCCAGACTTGCTCTTAGTCCTGCTGTGGCCTGACCACAGGAGCCCCATCTCTAAGCCTACCTCCATCCCTAGCGCCTTGGCCTCTGGGTAGGGACCCAGGTTCTCTGTACTTTTCTCTGGTGGACCCTTTCAGCCCATCTCCGTTCCTTTGTGACTCTCTGCCAAAGTAAAGAACAACTCCCTACCAGGAACTCCAAAGCCATCACACTTGGCTGGGAACCAAGGACCCTACAGCCACCATATTGGCTAGGGCCCACATGGGCAACCACAGAACACCCACCCAACAAAAGGACAGCAGATATCCACACCAAGAACCACTTCAGACAGCCTAATTCCAGATGCCTAGATCCTAGTGTGACCAATTGGCTTAAACTATTTGTTGTCTAAAAATCAAACAAGCGAACAAAATACTCCCTACCTCAACAGCAAAGATACTCATAGCTGAGAGCAAAAGCCAGAAAGCCATTCAAATAAGCAGAAGCCAAACAATTGGCACAGTTATTCTGATAAATGTAGTTCAAAAATTAATTCATAGAGATGGTCACTATATATTAATAAAGGAAACAGGATACAAGAAGATACAATAATTATATATACATATATATGTGTATATATACATATCTCAAATTCTATAGCTCCAACTTTCAAAAAGTGACAGGTACATCCTGATACAATAATAATGGATGACATCTACACCTTATTCTCATCCAATGAAGACAATTTAAAGTTAATCTGCACTATAGACCAAATGCCTTTAACAGACATTAAAGAACATTCTAAAACAACTGTCTTAATAAATACAAAAGAATTTAAATAATTTCTTAGAAACTAATAACAAGAGAAACTATAGAAATTACAAAAATACTTAGAGATTGGTCAGTGGCCTTTTTATTTTAAAATTTTCATTTATGTGTATATGTGTGTGTGTTTGTGTGTGTGTCTGTGTATGACACATATATGTGAGTGCCTATGAAGATCAAAAGAAGGCATAGATCTCCTGGGGCTAAACTGCAGGCAATCTTGAGCTACCTGATATGATGCTGACAGCTTTCATTTTCTAGCATTCTTAACTACAGAGCTATCTCTCCAGCCCCTGTGACAATATACTACTGAGCAGTTAGAGTCATTGAAGAAAGCTGGGATGGGGGAGATTTAAAAATTCATAGATTATAAACATAAATGAAGACACAACTTGATACTTTTGGGGATACAGCAAAGGTAGCTCTAAGGAGGTTTATAGCCACAAGTGCTCAGATAGCTCTTAAATAAATAACTTAATGATGCACTTAATGATGGCTTCAGGAAACCAACAAGCCAACCCAAGAGAACCAGCAAAGGTTAGGGCAAAATTGAATGAAATGGAGACTAGAAGAAAAATACAAAGAAGCAATGAAACTAAATTTTGGTTCATTGCAAAATTAAACAGGGTCCAAAGCCTCTTAGCCTAATGGAGATAAAGAAAAATGGAGGAGAGTCAAAGCAATAAAATCAGAGATGTTGCTATACAACAAACAGGATATACAAACATGATCACTCTTAGGAGCCACTAAAATATAAGAAATACATTAAAAGTGAGCAAGGTAGAGGGACATCCATTTCAAGAAGACAGTATATGAATGGCCAATAAACACAGAAATGTTCAACTTCCTGAGTCATCGGGTGGGTATGGAATAGCCGTTCTGATAATCAGCTAATAGACCTGTAAGTTAGCAGAGCTGGTTTGGGATGAAAGAACATATATGCATACTCTTAAGTCCCAGAAACAGTCCTACTAGACAGATTTCCAAAGCATGAGTATATATGTGTGTACAAAAGACTCATGAAAATGTGTCTGAGAATTGTTTATACTGCATTAGTTTGAAATTACCTGGGTTTTCTTTCCAAATGTTTCTAAACTATACTCAATCAATAGAATAAAACTAAACTGAAATGAATAAACCCTAGCTACCTGCAATAACACAGGTGAGTGTTATAATCATAGTGTTAGGTGAAAGAGGCCAGGCATTAAGGATATAAACTAAGTCTATAAAGGTCAGAAAACCACACAAGCCAAGCTAAGGCACTTAATATATAGTTCCATCACGAAGCCATAAGAAGGTGGAGGATCTGCTTGTTAGTTACCTCATGGGGACTGATAGTTGGAAGGCTTGAGAATATGCAATGCTTACAGTGGGTGGGTGATAATATGGGATTTATTTTATGGTAATTCTATAGTTTATCTTTTCTGTACATTTTTCATATTTCCTAATAAAAAAGTTAGAAACAAATAGGACAATGATGTCCCTCAGTGTGAAATAAAGAATTCAGTCTCATTTTGAATGTTTTCAGAACTCTCATATGGTTTCTCTGACCACATCATCTTCCACCAGGAGCACTCTACACACACCGATGTTCAGTAATTTTTCAATGTTCCACCCTTTATTAAATCCTTTAGCTTTGGCTTTAGTTACATTCCGAACCCGCTTGCCTTGAATGTTATGCCAAATGTAATTTCTTTCCGTTTTAGAGTGGTGGACAAGATCACAGAGAAGGGGAGGGGCCAGGGTGCTGTGAGGGTCGTGTTTGCCAATACTGACGCCACCAAGGTGTAAACTGTGGGCAGAGGGAGCCAGGCAGAGTGTGACCCAGGGGAAGCATGGGGTAGGGGTTACAGATAGAAGTCTCTGACAGTGGGGAGATGCCTTCCGCCCACAACAAGTACCAAGTTCAACTAAAATTCTACAATTAAACAATGGATAGACAAGTAGTTACCTTTCCTTTGAAGTACTCTGCAGCCAGGTTGGCAAGCGTTGTTTTCCCTGAGCTATTAGGCCCAAATATAAAGATTTTACACGGTGGAAGAGGCATGGGTGGGAGAAGGCACTGGCGAGGGTTCAATGAAAATGATTTTAACGTTTCTTCAGAAGAAAGGCAGTACATTTTACCTAGAAAACTTAAAATACACCACAAGGGTAAACAACTCAGAGCATCATGGGCAGGTTTAAAAATGTAGGCTCTGGAAAGCTTACTTACCTCACAGAAAAATCCGCTGATCCCGAAAAAATGTTCCCATCTTTTAAGGCCACGGGACAGGCGCGCCCCCACTTACTGCGATACCATCTGTACCATGGTGCGATGAGTTTATAGGCCGAGAGTGTACGAAACAGCTCTTCCTGGGAAGCAAAACACCACCCTTCAGAACGTGGGCCTCAGCTCTGCTGACATCAGAGTACCAAATAGTTCACATTGATTTGGTAGTACATAGCTATTTTTTTTTTCCAGTAAGCCATTTTTTTTTCTTTTTTTTTTTCCTTCTTCTTTATTTATTTTGTATTTGGTAGTACATAGCTATTTAAGGAACAATTTAGAATGCATTGGTTGCCTTTGGGGTCAGCTATAGTGTTCTGTCCTCATCCAAGATTTAATATGGTTAGTTTCAATTTCTTTAAAATTATCTATCTGTGTGCATGTGTGTGCCTGTGTGTGTGTGTGTGCACATGCGCATGAT
>PVIH01010295.1:55267-76594 GCA_004025045.1 Sigmodon hispidus
CTCTGTGTGTGTGTATATGTGTGCCTCTGTGTGTGTATATGTGTATATGTGTGCCTGTGTGTGTATGTGTGCACACAGCATAGGGAACACAGTGTCACCAGCTCTCCCCTTTCACCCTGTGGGTTTCAGAGTTTGTACTCAGGTTGTCCTGTCTGGTGACAAATGCCTTCACCACTTTAGCTCTTCTGTTCAGTTTTCATTTCCTTAAGAAGAAAATCTTATTTAAATTTTACAGATAATTTTCTGTCATGTGGTAATAAATGTTACAGGGCATTTTCTATCATCTACTTCAAAAATTGCAATCTGAAAATACTTTACTGATAAACTTTTAAAACGTACCAGACTCTTAGTCAACTGAGTCAGTCTGAGTCTATGCTGTTTTCTATCGTTGGTTAGTTGGTTGTTTTGGTTTTTGTTTGTTTATTTGTTTGTTGTCATTTGTTGGTTTTATAAGATTTCTCTATATAGTCCTGGCTGGCCTGGAGCTTGCTCCATAGACCATGCTCACCTCAAACTCAGTTTTGTTTTGTTTTCTAAAGACTGGGTCTCACTATGTAGCCTCTGGATGAACCTGCTATTGAGACCAGGCTGGTCTTGAACTCACAGAGATCTGTTTGCCTCTGTCTCCAAAGTGCTGGGATTATAGACATGCACCATCACACTTGGTCATAAACTTTTTATCTTTTAGGGCCAAGTAGTATTCTATATACATGGATATGTCATGTTTTGCTCAACCGTTCACTCACTGATGGGCATAGGAGGTCTCCATCTTGGGTGATTGAGAATAACTCTCATGCTCGTTTTCAGTTCTTCGGAGGAAATGCCTAGAAGTGAATTACTGAATCCATTTTTGAGGAATCACTAAGTTATTTTTTTAAAAATAGGTGAACCATTTTCTCTCTTTAATATTAAATGATGTTAAGATAGACTCCAGCTCCTGCTCAGGCCAGGGCACCTAGGGCAGCCTCCCCCGTCACAGTCACCTGCAGGCACCCTTCTCAGGGATTGTTTTTAACTCTCTAACTATAGACTTTCAGGTACCAAGCTCTCTCACCTGGGGAAGTGAGTTTATGTCAAAGGGGTACTGGTCACAGATCCTGTTCTCTTTGCCCTTTTGCTGTTTCCTTCCTAGGAATCAAGAGCCCAGCTATCAGCCTGCACTCCGCTCTGGGCATTGGTATGTCTCAAAAGCTTTCCATGTGCTCCCACTGTACAGTCAGGGCTACAACTCACTGCTTTAGATATATGTCTTCAATGATTCTATAAGCATCACCTGTATTCAGTTGAAAAGCATCTGTCTAGAGTTCTTCAAGACACAGAGAAGCTGGCAGATTAATCAACTTTAATTATAGAGTGTACATAATGTTAAAAATTCTCAGATATTTCTTGAGATTTATTTTTATTTTATGTGTTTGCCTGTTTGCCTTTCTCTCTCTCTCTCTCTCTCTCTCTCTCTCTCTCTCTCTCTCTCTCTCTCTCTCTCTTTCTCTCTGTGCATGCACCTAGTGTATGAGAGGCAGTCAGAAGGGGTCAGATTGCCTGTAACTGGAGTTACAGATGGTTATGAACCATCACCATATGGGTGCTGGCAATCAAGGCTGGGTCCTCTGCAAGAGCGGTATGCGCTCTTAGCCACTGAACCATCTCTCCAGCTCCACAAAGCTCTCAGGACTTTATTTCTTTTCTTTTTAAATTATTTATTTGTATTTTATGTACATTTGGTGTTTTGCCTGAATGTATGTCTTTGTGAGAGTATTGGATCTCTTGGAACAGGAGTTACAGACAGTTGTGAGCTGCCATGTGGGTCTGGGAATTGAACTCAGGACTTCTGGAAGAACAGTCAGTGCTCTTAATCATTGAGCCTTCTCTGCAGCCCCAGGACTTTATTTCTGACCATGGCAATAATCTATCCTGATAAACACATTCATAATTCCTGGTCTTTTGTGTCAAAGGGAAGCACAAACATTGTGCACAGCCATTTCCGCAGACTGTGTGCTCACCTCCCTTCCTCTGTCATGCCAGTTCACAGATTCCACCCGCACTGACCTGCTGAGACCTCAGGGTTACACGGTGCGGGGTAACAAGATGATCTCTGGAGCTGTTAGCCTATTTGAATTTCGATATCTACTTACAATTCCACTATTTTAAAATTGTCTATGCATATAAGCTAAGCTAAACCTCCCAGAAAAGACTAAAGCCTCCAATTTAAAAATCCCTTCAGCCCTTAGCACCTGACAGTTATTGGTTGACCAGCATCCCATCCATCATTGCTCCCCAGCCGATCAAAACCAGCGGACTTCAGCACGACAATGAATGAGTGCTCATGGAGTTGAGGTTCTCGGGTTTGCTTTCTTCAAAGCTCTAAAATGTTGAAGGTGGACATGGGTTTCCCTCTTCCTCCATCCTTCTACCCTCATGGCAAGAAATAGCTCTGATTTTACCCCTTACATTTGCCTTTTGAAAATCTGTCTGGTTGTAGTTAGTGTCACAGAAAATACCGTGCTCAGATCATAGTTTCTTCCTGTGGAGAGCCCCTAGGCCTTCCAAGGTGCGGGCTACGGACACGGCTAACATTGAACCGGCACGCTCTCAGACAGGCCGGGTGACTTACCGTGTCTATTATGTCATTCATTTCCTCCTCCGTACTCTGCAGCTTGGTGACAATGGCCGCTCTTCTTAGATTCAAGTATTTCAGCCGTTCAATAACTGTCTAAAGAACAGACATTTGAATATATTGTCACTTGATGATGTCAAACCTTACAAAAATGTCATGGGCCCATGGTTCAGGCTCATGCTTCTAGAATTCTGGGTGGAAACCCACCTAGGCTTTCCTGGCTTCTGTGCATTACTGGAGATCTTTGGTTTTTTTTTTTTTTTTTTTTTCGATATTTTGCTCTTTTGAGGCAATGTTTTATGAATCCTGGGTTGTCCTTGAACTTGATATGTAGTTGAGGATGATTCTGCAATTCTGAACTGCCTGTTTCTACCTCCTGAGAGCTAGGTTACAGCATACACCATCATGTCCACTTTGTGTGGTGAAGGAGATAGAAACTGGGGCTTCACCCGTGCTAGGTACACTCTGAACTGACCAAGGTCCAGCCCAGCTCTTTGGTGTGTCTTGGCTTCTGTATGCACAACCCCACCCTCTCCTTCTGTTAGTACACTGCTGCCTTTTGCCGCTCTGACTGAGGCTGTCCTCATGGGATTGAGACACTCTAATTAAATATAACCTTATCTTAACTGGAATGAATACACAAAGACCTCACATTCACAGATTAAAGTTAGATCTTTGAAATAGTTTTAGAGGACAAATGTTGACCCATAACATGCTGGCCTCTGGTCCTGGCCCTCCTGGTAGATGTAAGAGCCTAGTGAGGGGAGGCAGATACTAAAGTTTATGCTGTTGTAGACCATAACATGCCTAGGACTATAAAAGCCAAAGAGGTGAGATGGGGCCTCCTGCAGACGATCTAGATGGAGTACAGCCCTGCCAGCACCTTGGCTCTGAACTGTTATCTTCCAGAACTATGAGAGAGTAAGTTCTGTCCTTTCTGGTGGCCTGATGCATGGAACTCTCCTGCGGCAACTCTAAGAAACTAATACTGGTACAATGTGGAAGAATATGAGGTAAAGAAAAAAAAAAGGTTATAAAAATATGTGTGATGAGAGATGGTGAACCAGTCAAAAGCCCGATGGTGCGTAGTGGAGTCTGCGTAGACTGGACCACTGCTCACATGGCGGCCTTGTCTGGCTTTCCTTGTTAGCACCTTCGTGTACTTTAGGTGGCATATGCTTCTTTAGCTTCTCATGTTACTGGCTTTGGGAAATGCAATGCTTTAGAGTACCAGTTCCAAACTGGGTCCTGAATATTTGGCAAGTCTCAGCAAGGTTTCTTGAGGCTTCTGTCCTCAAGAAATGTGTGCAGGTAGCAAAAGGTAGCCTGCATGTGCTGATGGACTGGCAGTGGGGCATGAGAACCATAAACAAGGACAGAGTTCTGAGGTTGGAGCCATACTTGCTGAAAGAGGACTACGCTGCCACACTTCCAATCCCACCCCCTTTGTTTCAGCACTAGGTTCAGTCCCTACAGCTGCTCTGTTCTTTCTTCTCCCTGAGCATCTGGCTGTCAAGATCTAATTCTTCCTCATCCTCTAAGTGAAATCCACACAGATGACCATTAGGTTTGTCCTTCTCCTCAGGCTCCTTAAAACCTCATACTTCTGTAACTATAACACAAACTACCACTTGTATATTCATTTTCCTCAGTATGTTGGATGCTATGTAACAGGAAGTATTCATGGTCTCATCGGCCTCCTTCCCATATGCATTCCTGGAGCTCAGCATTATGCCAGATACTTAGGAAATTTTTGTGTTATTCTTTGATTTGTGGTGCTGGTGGTGTATTAGACCTAGATTCTCACTTGTAACAAAAATCTTTGATGACCATAGTGGGTATAAAGTGGCATTCATTCTATTTTTAAGTTGCTCACTCTTAATGACTACGGATACTCAGTTTTCCATCCTGTGCTGATTATCTGCCATTTGCTTTTGGCTTTTCTTGGAGACACTGTGGTCATAGAGAAATTTGGAATTCAAATGTAGTTTTGTCTTGAGAAATTTTAAATTCAAATGTAGTTTTGCCTTAAACATGAGCAGATGAATAAATGCAACATGGAATTTTAAAGTGTCAAAGAAAAAAATTAATGGTACTAAACTAGAAGCTGAATCTTCTCACAAAATATGTACAACACTGAAGCGTGTCAGAGCTGTTCAGCTGCAGATGTCTGTGCCGCACCCTGCACTCACCATGAAGAGATCCTCCGGCGACTTATTTCCATCCAGCTCAATGAGATACTGGGGATTATGCTCAGCCATTATCTCCTGGAGAAATTTAAATAGAAACTTGATAACTCAAGATCATAGAGAAAGATGAATACAAGATGAAACCTTACTAGTTAGTAGGAAACCTTAAGAGCCAATTCATTCACCATATGCAGTTTATAGTGCCTGTCACTTTCAGCATTGGACAGATGTTTTGCAAAGGTAAAGCTAGCCTCCTTACCATGGACATTTGTTTGGGTGCAGGGGACTGCACAGACTAGACAGCAGCTTGGTCAGCTGTACCCCTAGCAACAGCTACTGCCCCCCCCCCAGTGTTCCTCTCCAGAGATTAAAAGTTCTTCCCAATACAAAAGGTTTTGATGGCCCTGTAGCTTTGCTACTGTTTTTATTCACAGAGAAAACTGATTGAATTTTAAATCATGTACTTTCTTAATATAGATTATAGCTTCATTTAAGCTGCACAATGCACCTTTATTGCTGTTTTATGCTTTATACTTTATTACTTGTTTTATAGAAAATTACAGAACAGAGGAAAATCATCTTTAACCCAGGCACCGAAAGGAAGCTCTTGCTATTACTGTTTCCCATCTATCTTTTATTCTGTGAATTTTTTGCATATTTGAGATCATAATGTACATGAGACGGTGGAGTCTGCTTTCCCACAAAACATTATAACTAATATTTCCCTATATCTTACAAGATTGTGCCAACATCGCAGCTTTAAGGTTATATAGGATTTCATAGTGTGGCTACAGCTCTTACTCCATACTTCTTCGCTGCTCCACATTTAACAAGATTATAATAGCTTACTAATTGTTTTAAAGCATTTCCACTTATTTTTAAAATTTTAAATGTATTTTTCAATAATTACCAAAGTAATTGGACTTACAGCAGCCGTTGAAGGCCAGACAAACACACTCTTCACTCTCTTCATTCCCACCCTCCTCACTGAGATAAATACTGCACACATATACATGTTGAACACCATCTACTAAGCATATTTTCATTATATCCTCAGACACTGGAAAAAGGTTAGCTTTCTAAAAGTGGGTTTTTAACACCAGTAGGTATTGTTCATTGGTTTTCTGGAAGGTTGTAGTACTCAAAGGTCTCACCAGCACTTCAAAGAGAGTGCCCACTCTTTCTGCCATCAATGGCTACTTTAGCTTTCACAGTCTGACAAACTGAGTTGAAAAAGGGATCTGGTTTAACTTTTTATCGTGCTGGTCAAGTCCACATTCATATTCCCATCTCTGTAAGGAGTCTAGCGACCTTTGAAAAACATTTAATTTATCCCAAGAAGCACAGAGGTGCCTCATAGGAATAAAATAACATGATTGTGAGGAAGAGACTCGGGTGCTGGAGAGATGGCTCAGAGGTTAAGAGCTCTGCTGCTCTCACAGAGAACCCGGGTTCAGTTCCCAGCACCCATGTGGTGGCTCACAACTACCTGTAATTCCAGCCCAGGTTCCTTTACCTTCTTCTGGTCCTCACATGCTCTTGAGTGCATGTGGTGCACATAAACATACACACACACACACACACACACACACACACACACTCACACTAAATCAGTGCAGTTTTAAGAAAAAAATAGGGCTGGAGAGATGGCTCAGAGGTCAAGAGCATTGACTGTTCTTCCAGAGGTTCCAAGTTCAATTCCCAGCAACCACATGGTGGCTCATAACCATCTATGATGACATCTGGTACCCTCTTCTGTATACTGTATACATAATAAATAAATATTAAAAAAAGAAAGAAAAAGAGACTTGGAGTCAAATGCCTCTTGTGAGGGCTTTCATCAAACAAAGACACTTGAAAAACTTTTAACCACAGACAAAACACAAGTGTCAGCATTCTCACATTAGCAATGTATTGTTCTCACTTCTAAAGCACGAAGAAGAATGTCTTTATAAACTTTCACAGTATTTTCAATGTTCTCCAAGTAATCCTCAGGCCTCTGAACCAGGTATTGAAGCATTTCAGCCACCATCTGCATTTCAGCCATGAATGTCTAAATGAGGAAGCAGAAGGGAGAGACAGAATGACTCTTTAGAGAAATCATTATCTGATTAATAGGGGCATCCCAGAACACCACCTCGTGGTGAGAAGCAAAATTAAGACTGAGGACTTTATGTCTTAGGGATGGAGCACTCCTGGAGTCCTTGTTGGAAACTGAGATTTAAATCAACTTGATACTTGCCCATTTTGTTGTTGTTCTCGGAACAGGGGAAGGGCGCCATTTCTTTTGAGGCAAAGAGGAAAATTGTAGTCTCTGAACATCTGAGCTTGTAGCCTGTGCCTTCACTCACCCAGGGAGCAGTACTGGGGTGCCTACTAAGTGCTGGGGTGCCTACTATATCAGAAGCACCACTCTAGGAGTTTCATATATGACACTGACATTCTGCACCCCAAGGGTGAGCACATTACTGGTAGAAGCAACAGCATAAACAGGTGACACATGTATAACACAGTGCTAGTCTAAGGAAAGTGATTTACTTCTGAGAAGAACAGAAGTGGACTTAGGGGGGAAAAATCATGTCCTGAGCCACTCAGAAATGAATAAACATTGGCCCATAATTCTAATTGATAAGGAATATTACCAATATGTAGCTGGTACTACCAGTACATCCACTGAATTCCATTACCCAGTCAGTCACATGATTAAATAGTACATCGCTAAGTACCAGGAAGAAGCAGACAGCAGAGTCAAGGCAGAAGATGCCTGCTCATATCAAATGGTCACAAAAAGAGTCGGAGGGAGTGCCACTTGACTGTGAAGAAAGGGAACCTCACAGATTTCTAGAGACAAAATAGTTTTAAGATGGGGGAACAGGGCATATAAAGTTTCTCAACCTAAGCTTTGCATAGATCCTTTTTAAGATTTATTTTTATTATTTGAAGTGTGTATGTGTGTGTGTGAGAGAGAATGTCCATGGAGGCTCAAGATGTCAGATCCTCTTGGAGCTAAGGCAGCTCTGAACCACTCAGTGGGGATGCTGGGAGCTCAGTCCTCTGCAGGGGCCGTGTAAGATCCTAATGCTGAGCTGCTTTGAGGTTAGTTCTTTGCTGGGACTCCTGGACATGTGAACGAGTGGGTCTCTGACTCTTGTGCCTTCTCTTGGGCGCTTTTCCTTTGTGGGCTTGTCCAGCTTAGATGTGATGATTTTCATTCCATCTCATTATATTTATTTGTTATGTTTGGTTGTTATCTCTTAGAAGCCTGTTCTTTTCTGATGAGAGACAGAGGGGAGAAGATCCAGATGTGGAGAGGGAGGAGCTGGGAGGATTTAGAGGAAGATGGAACTGTATTTAGATTATATTGTGTAAGAAAAGAATCTATTTTAATAAAAAGGGGAAAGACTCACCAAAAAAAAAGTGTACCTCTACAGACTATGGGAGCTGGGATTAAAGTGATACTGAGATTCCATCTCATCTGACTCAGTGGGCCACCACCGAGATGACACACAACAAGGCTGCTGGCTGGGACACAGAAGAAAAGGAACCTTTATATATTGTTGGTGGAAATGTAAGTTAGTTTAGCCGCTATGGGGTTAGCCCATGTGGTCATCTATCAGTGAACAGGAAATGCAGTCTCTCTGTGTGTATATAATATATATGTGTATAATATGCTACACACACATATTTATTAGTAGTTTCCTGCCATAAAAATGCAAGCATGCCATTTTCAAGGAAAACTGGAGATCATGCTAAGTGACATAAGCTACATGCAGGAAGGAAAGTATTGCATGTTTTTTCTCATATGGAGAATTTGGATAAAAGTGAAGAAATCAGACCTGAAACAGAAAGGTGAGTGTTTAGAGGGAAAGAGGGTCATTGGTAGGGGTGAGGACAAGAAGGAGGAGCAATGTGGGGGGAGTATGCCAAAGAACATTGTATGCATATGGGAAAACGTCAAAACAAAACCCACTGTTACGTTTAATTGATATACACTAATTTTAAAGTGGAACGTATTTTAAAATTCAAGCGGTTGGTTCTGAAAACACAAGGTATTTTTATCTATCTCCTCCAGGCCATAAAAATGTAAAGAAACTTAATGTTTCCGGCATCTGCCCCCCTTGCTGTCACTTAGTCATAGTAGGTGTTAAAGATGTCACACGGCAGTGACTACACCGGAAGTTACCTCCTCCTCTTCCTGTTCCTCTTCCTCTTCTTCCTCTTCAGCTTTTCCATCTTTGGGAGGGTCCTTCTTCCTTTTCCTGCGACCCTCAATGATTTCGGGGTCCCACTGCTCCCTGCTGTATATGTATCCTGTGGTACTGTGTTGCCGTTGCCCAGAAATTCTTTGGCATAAATCATAGTCACCACACTGCAAAACAACATGATTAAATCATTGAAAACTTTGACTTCCTAGGAACTCGGGCTTACAATAAGCCACGCCAGGGAGATGGGTGCAGTGATTATCCTTAATGAGATATTTCTCAGGACCCCCACCCCATGGTGTACTCTCTTATAGAGTTTCAGGCGCGAAGTTTTGTAAGTCTGTCCATTTTTCTGAATTTCTCAGAAAAGTTAACTTTTCTTTTTCTTCATTCTATCTTTGTTTCCTAAAGTATTTATTATTGGTTTTTATGTTTCTGGGTGTTTTGTTCTCATGTGTATCTGAGTATGTGCCTAGTATCCACAAAGGCCAGAAGAGAGCACCAGTTCGCCTTTGACGGGATTTACAGAGGTTGTGAGCCGCCATGTGGATGCTGGGAATTGATGCTAGGAGAGCAGCTGGTGCTCTAAGTACTGACCCATCGCCCAGCACCTCTTTTCTAGGCACTTCACGCTCCACTCCTCTTTGAATAAACTTTAGCTTTCCTTGAATTGAATATTTTTAATAAACTTTGATTTCCTGTTTCATATGAGCCACTAGATAAATTTAAATTTTTCCTTAAATTTGAGCAAATGCAATACTGTGATCCTATTTTGCATTAAATTTTAGATGCCAAACTTCAGTACATGATTTGCATGCCAGGTCAACAGTCTTATTTGTCTAAAATTAATACATATAAGATTATCAGACATTGTAAACAGAAGAAAGAGAACTCACAAAATAGTGAAAGGAATAAAAAAAAAAAACCAGAAAATCAGTTTAATCTGCAAAGTTCCACAGGATTTTATTATTTTAGCTTAAGGAGGCTAAAAATGAAGGTAAGTGAGGGAGAAATCCATGCATCTCCTGTCAAAACATTGATATATATGTGCCATATTTATTGTCACTTTATGAACAATGTATTTCATGAAATTCAGAAATGGGACCTGAAAAGTTATGTTAAACAACCTTTAAATTCTGCAAACCAAGAAAACTTACTCTACATGGTAACCAAAGCCCAAGCCAAAGTGTACAAGTAACTTCCATCTTTCAAAATGCTTCCATGTGCATGGATTCACTCAGTTCTCAGGCTACCTCCAAAGGGAAGTAATGTGATCTGTTACAGATCAGGGGAAGACGGACAGGCTACAAGCAGATGACAGTGTCTCACGGTGGTCTTCCCATCCATGCCGAGCTCTCCATGTGCTTTATCAATGCTAGTGATGCTGTGACACTGCAAACCCTGCTCTGGACGTTTTGTAGGATAAAATAAAATTAGATAAAGGGGTGGGGATTGCTCAGGGGGTTAGAGCGCTTGCTGAGCAAAACCAAGGACCGGAGCTCAATTGCTGGGAGCCGTGAACAGGATAGGAGAAGGACACACCTGTAATCCCAATACTCCTCCAGGGAGACAGGTGACTCTGAGAACAAATTCTCTAACCCCCACCATGGCATGTGTGAGAAAAATAAAGAGCCTTAAAATTCTAAAGATATCTAAAGATGGTCTGTTAGCATAGTAATTGCCAAACACTGGAGACATAACTCATTTGGAGAGCTTGCTACAGATTTCTGTGCCCCTTATAACTTTCTAAGATCAGAGTGGCTTAGCTACTTTATATATATAATATTATATATATATATATATATATATATATCAGTAGCCAGGTGGGGGAGGGAACACCTGCAATCCTAGCCCTGAGCAGGCTGAAGCAGGAAGGAGGCTAGAGAGTTGGAAGCCATCTTGGCCAGCATAGTCCTTTTTAAAAATTTATTTAAACATCTGGGATTCCGGTGGCGACCACACTCAGAAACAAAAGGAAGGGACTGTGAACTCCACTGTGCTCATTTTCCGATTTCTTCACACCCTCTGTATGTGGAGATGGGGTGAGAGCGGTGCATATACTTGTGTACTTAGTAAGGCAGACCTGTATGCAGGCTTCCTAAGTTTTCACCAAAGGAATTTTAATTAATGCACGTAATTTTTAAAAACCTATATATTTGTAGAAAGCAATCATTGAGTTAGCAGGGGTCCTCAAGGTTTAGAAGCATAAGAATCTTTGGAAGACCTTGTAACCTGACAGTGAAGGCTATTCTCACAGATACTGATTCTTACCTCAAGAATTTGCATTTGAACAAGCATCAGGGCTCTGCTGCCATTTGCTTTGAGAACCTGCTCTATGAAAGACATAGTTTTTGCCTCAGGAAATACACACACACACACACACATTTTTACTATAATTTAAGGAGACTATGGATGCTTTGAGACTCATGGGTCCCACACTGAAAACGTCGAGGCTACAGAAATCACAGACATTTTTCCAATTAACCCCCAAACTACTGAGAAGCTTGCACTGCACTGGGTTGTACTAGAGGTGGGCTGGCTCTCTAAGTTGTGCCCTGGTCACAAGGCCCCCAGGGAGAACACCAGAGACTTGAACTCTCAGAAATGCAAAAGCAAGGTTTATTGTACATTAAGAGCCACGCATCAAAGACCAAGCTCTTACACACAAACACACAGGCGTGACAATGGCCAGAGGAGGTACCTGCCCTTTTGAAAGCTGGGTTTTAAAGGTAAAAAATCACAAGGTTATTTATCTTAGCTGGCTGTTTGCCAAGCCCTTTCTTTACCCCCTGGGTTGGGTCTTTCTGGACTATCTCCTGTTCTGAGACATTCCATGGATAATTAACTGCTATCAGCCCCTGAACTACCTTTCCAGTCTGAAATTTGTTCCTGTGCAGGCTTCAGGCTTGTCTAGAAGCTGAGAACTTTTGTTCAAAAAGGGAGGTGCTTTCCTAGTTCTTCATCTATACTGGTTACTCTCATCTATACTGGTTACTCAGTGGAAGCTAAGTGGAGACACTATCCATTTGCAAAAGGACTAAGAACTTTGTTGATTCTATGGAGCCTTTTCATTTGTGATGTCTATAGAAGAGTTTTCTCATCTGTCCTGGGAGACTCATTCTTCCTGAGGAATGACTTTTCTCTTGACCAGTGACCAATCAAAGTTTTCCTTTTGCTGCTACAGATTATTATGCACGTGAAGTTAACTTTAATTGCCAAATTGGCATAAGCGAGAATCACCAGCGAAGACAGACCTAGGGGCTGTCTAGATCAAATTGGCCTATGGGCACATTTGTGGAGGATAGTCTTGATTGATTTAAATGATTTGGGGATGGAACAACTCAGACTAAAATTAATTGTGCCCCCAACCCCCAGCTTTGGGTCTTGGGCCACAGAAGTGAGCAGGAAGTTACCTGAGCTTTAGACACACATTTGTCTCCACTCCTGACTAGAAATGTTATGTCTAGGTATGTTGAAGGAGAACTGTCCGTACAGCCATTCCCTGTGCCAAAAAAGCAACCTGGAATCTTCGATTGGCTGGCCGGGATTAGCCATAAAGTTCTTGGAGGATTTTGCAGGACTACTTAAGAGGGAAGAATCCGGAGGAGTTGGGAGAGGGTTTCTTTCTGGTGCTGGAGGTTCTGGAGAACGTGTGGAGAGGGCTGCTATGCTTTCCTTGGATTCTTCAGGTCTTTATCTCAATTTCTGTCTCCCAAGTTTTTTATTATACTAGGATAAATGAGGTAAACATTTCGTCTGACAGTTGCATAGGTATTTTCAGTGTCTGCTGCTGTGACTTCACTGCTATGATGGACTGTGTCCTTGTTCGTTTTCCATTGCCGTGACATACACTATGAACCAAAACACCTCCGGGAAGAAAGGGTTTGCTTTACATTTCCAAGCAACGATCCATAGTCAGGAAGTCAGGGTAGGAAGTTGGAGCAGAAACCATGGACAAGGCTGCTCTCTGACCCAGTGCACAGCAGATGTTTTTATAGAGACCAGACACTGGCCAAGGGATGACACTACCTGCTCCATCAGTTACCGTAATGCCCCACAGACACGCGCACAGGCCAGTCTGAGATGGGCGGATTCCTCACCCCCAGCTGGTCCTGCTTCTACCTCCCAGGTGGTCTACTTTGTGCCGGACTGAAAATAAAAACCAACTGGCCGAGACTATACCTAGAATTGAAAAATAAACATTTTCTCCCTGAGCTGGTTTTTGTCGGGGTATTTTATCAAAACAGAAATAAAACAGGAAAATTAGAGCCAAATTCTGCATTCAATTTTAGTAAACGTTTGGGGCCTTTGGGCCCGTGTGCGCTCTTTTCACCGAGTTTAATTTCCTGTGTAATCTGTACCTTACTTCCTTGGACATTGTGCTTGGTTTTAGTTAATGAAGTTTACCTTCTTCCTCTGTGTTCTTCTGTGGGCCATTCTCAAGTTTGATCAGAGTTTTTTTGTTTGTTTTTTTGTCTTACTCCATAGCCTAGGCCTAACCTCAAACTCTTGATACTTCTGCGTGAGCCAACACACCTGGCATGTGTCAGCACACCTGGCCTGCTCGGGATTTGATTTGTTCCTGCCTGTTAGTATCAGCAGGGCCACTGAACACAGCATGTTCACCACCAGAAGGCTTCCTCTCCCACAGCTGACCCACACACACTCTTGAGTCTCAACAACAGAGCTGAGAATCTAATCTGTTTTGAGCCATCACAAACCTTTTAGGGAGCCAGGAGCCCAGAACACCCAAGCTTGCCATTCATCATCACACAAGCAAGTAGACAGTCATCTCAAATTATGATCGCAAGCCATGAGGAAATTCATCTAAACACAGTCTGCCAAACTCTAGTAGACAACAATGAGGAGAATTGGAAATATGACCCAGGCCTGACACCTGGGTCATATAATGTGATTTAACGTTATGCATATGAGTCACTTGCCCATTCTTCTATGTAACTGCTAAGTTATTAGAAGTGATTGGGCCGTGCCGTGTACAAGGTAGTGCTTATATGGGCAAGTTGTGATTATACTCTCATTAGGGTTGTGAAGGAGAGTGGACAATTGTAATAGAGAGGTGCGTAGTATAAGAGAACAAACAGGGAAGGCCCCCAGAGAAGTAATGAGCAACTCAGTGGTTAAGGGGTGTGGTGTGTGTGTGTGTAGGGGTGGTGGTGTGGTGGCAGTGGGGGATGGGCCGCCAGGGCAAGTCCTGATGGGATGATGCCCACACTGTTTTACAAAAGTTAGCTCTGATTAAGTCTGCCGATAGGTCAAAGAAGTGTTTCTGGGCAGGTGGAGCTTCAGGAGCAGAAGCACGTGTAAATGTGATACATAAATGACTGTTTCCATCACTACCCAGAAATCACGGAGACATGGCTTGGTACTTAAGAGCATGTACTGCCCGTGTAGAAGACACCAGTTCAGGTCTCAGCACCCACATCAAGTGACTCATAACTGCCTGTAACTCCAGCCTTGGGGGAGCTGACACCCTCTTCTGGCCGTCTTAAGCATCTGCATTTCGGTGTACAAGCCCCCACACAAATACACTATTAAAAATAAAATAAATCTCTCTCTTTTTTTTAAGTGTGAAAGCATTCTTTGAATTTAAGTTCTCCGAAAAGATTTGCTGTTGCAGGAAGCAACTTATATTCTTACCTTAATATTGATTATGACATCTGGTTGCAATTCTAAATTTTTAACAAATTCTACTTGCTTCAAAGTGGTCATCGTATCCGGTGCCAGTGATGGTATTTCAGTGATGATGTAACCTGTAAAATATAAGTTAACAATTTATGATATAAATTGTTATAATATAAATCTCACTATGTGAGAGCATGGCTTTATTATAATTTATACAATATTACATAGCTATTAACAAATATATATTCATAAAGTTATCTGTCACAAATTTTAAGTTAATAGTTATTACCACATAAAGTGTAGCTATGAATAATGATTTTCTGATATCAAAAAATCACAGACTAGGAGGAAACATCTTTAAAAATTCTAAGTTGGGGGTAGGCAAGATGGCCGTAGGGGTGAAGGTTTTTGTCACCAAGTCCCACGATCTGAGTTCAGTCTCCAGGGTTTATAGGATGGAAGAAGAGAACCAGCTCCTGAAGCTGTGTTCTGACCTCCACATACATGCCACAGTGTGTATACCTCCCTCAGCCATAACAATAGAGTGTTCTATCTGCACATATAACTTTATGCCAGAACAGGGCATCAGATCCCACTATAGATGGCTGTGAGCCACCATGTGGTTGCTAGGTCCTCTGGAGTGCTCTTAACTCCTGAGCCATCTTTCCAGCCCCAATGTGTTAATTTTTTTTTTGATCTAAGTTTGTTTTAGATGAGACATTTATGGGAAGAAACTCTGTGCTAACAAATACTTCTTTTAACTCGGGTTAGAAATAGTCATACAACCTTTAATGTGACCTGTTATTTTCATCTTTAAGTTAGTACTTAATAATATAGTAGGACACAAACATATGATATCTGTGTAGTTACAGAGAATGATGAAACACACATGCAGCAGCTGTATAGTTTAAGGAACAGAACGGAGTATGATCTAGGCTTTAGAACATTTACTGATTTACATTTCAATCCCACACGGGAGCTGAAGTCTTCTCACTGAAAAGTGTCCTGGGTATCACCACCACACTGATTTTCTCAATATACTTTGAAATTATGTCAATTGCTTTCCCAAGAAACTTTTCTCTCATTAATAAAGTAAGTTTCAGTTCCTCAGCTAGAAATTGAAGGACTTCTGCTGTTTTTCTTTATTATAGCTGCTGCTTTTAAAGCAACTCTATCCTAATGAGCAACTGGTAATCAACAAGGGTTGCAGCCTGGTGGGAATTTGGTTCCTCAGGCACCTGCGCTCTCTCTCAAGGCAACTAAGGAAAACCTTCTCTAGATCAGAGAGGCTGAAGAGCAAAAGTTAACCTTCTCTCCTTGTTTGTGGCTCCCCAAAGCAGCCCATCCTTATGCTCTGCCCCCCACTTGAGAACCCCCAGTACACATGCTTCTCCCTACCACTTCCTGTCAGCTAACTGCTGACTCTGCCTCTTGACCGCTGGTTAATTTTACTTAATCAAACAAATGTAACATGTCTTTGCATTGTTAACAAAAGCAGTAGGGAAAAATGTAACACACCTTAAAATAATATTCCACAACAACTTTAATATATTTTTTCTATTTTTACCCTCCCCCCCCAATTTGAGGAACAATTGTAAACTGTTTCAGCCTTGAGATTTTAGCAAAAAAAATTAGGAAAAGTAAATAAGGTGAGATAGCTATTTAAAGGACAAATGATATTATCTGTTGCTTCATTCCTGATTTTCTTTGATACAGTGTTTATTTTTAATCCCTATATTCTTTGAATATGTAGGCAAGGGGCTGGAGAGATGGCTCAGAGGTTAAGAATATGTAGGCAAGTGCTCTTCCACGCACCTACATTTCCAGCCTTAACTTTAGAGTCTTAACAGCTATAAAGTTCACCCTTAACTCTCTTCTGGAATTTTCCTCCTTTCATTCAACAACTCTATTTCAGGAGATGTCTTTCTCACAAGGGCATGCTTGTGCTTCTTCCTTTTTTTTTTGGCAAATAGCTCAGAGTTTTCCTCTTTTCTTTTTAGTTGCCCTGACTTCAGGGGTCTTGTCTGAAAACTTAGAGAATGCAAAGGCCCTTCTCAGAATCCTTTTGTGTGGGGAGAGACTTTTGGGGTGTGTAACCAGAGAGCAGGCTGGGGGAACAGGAATAGTCCTGGCAATGTGTAGTCTCAGAGGGAATTGGTCCAGCTCTCACAGAGAGACGGTTGACAAGCAACGATGGCAGGGTGAACAGGAGAGCAGACAGTGCAAGCCAGAGGCTTTGCAAAGAGGCCATGGCACCTTACTGATGCTTTGATTCATTGGAGAGCAGAGCGCTCAATAACACTGAGGGTTTCTAGAAAAAGCAAATGTGGTCAGGTGATGGTGGCAGCATTGGCACACTCCTTTAAACCCAGCACCTGGGAGGCAGAGGCAGGAGGATCTTTTGAGTTGAAAGCCAGCCTGATCTACCAAGCAAGACCCAGGACAGCCAATGCTATACAAAGAAACTCTGTCTAAAAATAGACAAATAAATAAACAAAACTCCAACATCATTACCAAAGCTGAAAAACAAATGTGGACACTAAGGATAAAAACAAAGAAGCACTTGAATCTAGCAGAGATGCTCAGGTCAACAGGAACTGTGAGATTCCTGAGTCAAAGCAATAGAAAGGAATCCAAGAAAATACCAGTGGTGCTTTTCTGCAGCTGCACCCACACACAGGTGTGAACACACACACACACACACACACACACACACATACCAGAGTGAGAAACTTCTGGAGACTTGATCTTCTCCAGGATCAGCTTGGTGACGAGCTCATCTGGGATGCTGTGACCGCTCATCAGCAGTGACTGTAGCTAAAAACAATCACAGACACATATGTTACTGTACACTCTCTATTTGAGATTCACAATTATGGGTTACCTTAGTAACCTAGGAAGGTAGATTTGCTCACCATAGTTCCTGTCTCATTCTCGGTGGCAATGAGTTCTTCTAAAACCGGTAAGGCTAAATAAAACATGAGTTCAACACATGAGTGCAAGCTGATATTCAGATTGCTAAAATAAGAAACATTTTCTGAATGTTTGGTAACTGAGAATTTACAAAACATATTTATATATGTTGGATCTTTTAAGGTTGGCCAAAGTAGAGGCAAAGGACTGTTCTGCAGAGAGTTTATCTTGGCTACCAACTTAAGATCTTAGTGGAGTAACCCTCTAAGGACCACTGTGTCCTGGATGACTGTGCTCTGTGGGAGGCAATTAGGAGGATGAAATGATGTGCAAATTGTCCCACATTATGTAAAAATATACAGCAATGTTATCAGTCTAGATCCTTTCAATGCCCTGTCTCATGATTTGTCTGTGTTGATGGTACAGAAGGAAAGAGTGCATCAGGGAATGTGAAAATGGATAAACACTGATGGAAAAGAGGAACCCTGAGAAGTCCCGTAAATATGGAGGCCATCGGAGAAGAATGGTAGATGTTCGACCTAGGGGAAGACTTGCGTTGAATCATGACACCAGCCATTAAGAATTTATAGATACCTTGATTTTCTTGATATTCTTTAAGACTTCCTATACATAAACTTCTTTATGTAAAAAAAAAAAAAAATGGGCTGGTGAGGTGGCTCAGTGTCTCAGTGGCCAAGATAACTGGTACACACTTGGTAGCTGGGTACCTTCTATAACTCCAATTCCAGAGGATCCAAGACCTCTTCTAGCCTCCATGGGCATCAGGCACACATTTGCACATTAATATGTGAAGGAGAAAACCACCCATACACATAAAGCAAAAATAAATCTTTTTATAAAAAGAGGAAAATTTCTGCGTTCCATGTGAATGTGCTAGGCGTAACCGATTGTTCTGCATACACACAAACTGTGGCATCTCAGTTTTACTAACAGTATGCGGAATGGCCATTTTATAGTACCCTTGCCAACAATGATTACAGTTAGCTCAGTGATTTTTAATGATTCACCATCAACTTTTAGACAAATACGAACCAGTGTTAATTATTTTTTAAATAATGTATTCATCTTTTCTTGTATTTCTTATATTTAGTTGTACCTTTTTCAGTGTTGTGTGTGCACATGTGTGTGTGTGTGTGTGCACATGTGTGTATGTGTGTGCACATGTGTGTATGTGTGTGTGTGCACATGTGTGTATGTGTGTGTGTGTGCACGTGTGTGTGTGTGTGTGTGTGTGTGTGTGCGCGCGCATGTACATGTGTGCACAGGTGAATACATGCATATGAAAGCTAGAGGTCAGGCTCATGTCTCACTCCCTCAGGAGCCGTCCACCTTGGGTTTTGAGATGGGGTCTCACTGGGGCATGGGGCTTACTGCCAGTTAGGCTAGGCTGGCTGGCCAGTGAGCTCAGGGATCCTCCTGTCTCAGCCTCTTCAGCAAAGGATTGCAAACATTTGCTACTGCAACTGGCTTTTGTTTCCTCGGGAGCTGGGGATTGAACTCAGATCCCCATGGCTGTGTGGCAAGCGCTTCACTAACTGAGCCATCTCCCCAGCCCTTGCTTCATGCATTTCTTATCCATCATTTTTCTTTGATTAGAAGGGTGTGTGTGTGTGTGTTTTGAAGAATGTTAGGAAATCTGTAAGTAAAAAGCACACTTTTTTCTAACAGCGGTAATAAAGTTCTGGAGAATGCTCTGAAGGAAAGCTTCAGCTGTGTCTCTTCATCCTAAGATGATGCTCATGCTCACAATATAAACAGGTCTGATGAAAACAACGGTAAAGACGATCAACAGACATGACTGGATTGATGCTGTTAGAAAGCTGGTAGCCATCAGGGGGATAAATGTGTGATGAAGAATGACAGGACGTTAATTATGGAATCTTAAACTGGTGTTCATAAGGAATTCTAGATTGTGAATCTTTGAAATTATTTGTACTAAAATATTTAAAAAATTTAAATTTACCTTCAACACGAATACATTTCCATGCCTGTGCTATATTACGGGCTAATGTTGTCTTCCCAGTCCCCTTTAAAAGAGAAATGTTATTTAAAATCTAACAAAACATTCATTTCCCAGTGAAGCAGAAGCATCAATTCAAAAAATTCTATTGTTGGCTATTATTACATAAATTTTTATCCTATAATTGCTAATTTTTGTGTATCCCACATATCTTGAACTTGTTTTAAATACATTATTATTGAAGAAAATTAGGAAGATATTCCTAAAACCAGGAAGCTACAGCATCAAGATATTACAAAAAATTGTAATTCTAATTATCAGTCATCATAAAATATACTGATATTTGTTATTTTATTTTTTTCTTGAAAATGGGAAATTTTGGTGACTTCTACCTAATAATTTTATTTCCTCCTTTTTTTTTTCAGCTCTGGGGTTCAATACATTGTGGCTACGTGGGTGAGAACCTTGCCATTGAACAATATCATTGGCCCTGTGTTTACTTCTCATTTTGAAATGGAGCCTCAGTAAGCTGTGCAGGCTGGCCATGGACTCACTCTGCAGCCTGAGCAGACCATAAGGTTGTGATCCTCCTGCCTCAGCCTCCTAAACTGCTGTGGTAGCAGCTTCATCTCATGCAGTAACGGTGAAAGGCCGATGCATCTCATGAGTGACATCTCTGGAGAGCATCCTAAAGGTCATTCTCATAAAGTGACATTTGTACCAGGATGTTGCCAGTGCTGATGTTTAGAACCATGTTTTTTTAAGAAACATAATGAAAATTGTTGGAAATGATTCCTGGTTACCTGTTCTATGGATCCTATCAGCCAAATATGGGATCTTCCTTGGCCTTTGCTGCTTTGGAAGGTTCTCTGGCTGACTAGCCCAGTGGCTGAGAGCAGAGAATACATGGGAGGCCTTCCTACACCGGCCTAGAAGTGAACAACTCCCCAACAGCTCCTCTGGGTTCTCCTCATTTTGCAGAAAGATAAGAGCTGTTTCTTTAATATACTGAGGCCCATCCATCCTCAGCATCTTCTGGTGTTATCAGACATCCCAGCTCATCTCATATATCCCGAGAGTGTCATGACAGGTTTCTGAGGAGATCTTATATTAAATCAAATCTGGAGTAACCTTAGATCACAAAGCAGCAACAATCACCATGGCACAGAGTTCTGATAACTTATACCCGAATAACATTGAAATCAACATCACTGTAGCCCAGGTTTCTCTTCCAGTGCTCAGCATAAGAAGAAAGACACATACAGACTCAAAACCAATATTCTATCAGAGTCGAAGTGATACTATGAAAATCTATCAGACACTAAAAAAATGAATGTACTATGTCGTTTACATTCCTGTATGGTAATATAAGATTGTGATTTTAAAATAAAAAAAATACTAAATATTAGAAGAGATAACTTACTGGCTTTCCAAATATAATGAAACATGTAGGTTTGGACAATAAATAGCTTCTCTCAGTTTCATCTTCATTAAAAATATCTGCAAAAGGATATTCTTCTTTCTTCTCTGCAGAATCCATAACAGAAAATACTACAACAGAAAAATCAAAGCTGAAGAAGGGCTTATAGTTGTTGGAGCAGGGAGGTGGGGAAGAACTCCATGATGTTACCTCGCCCTGGAGCCATCCCATAGCTTTAGACCCTTAGGGAGAAGCAGCACATAACCAACACTGTTTAAAAGACAGGCCAGCAAACTGAACGCGCACACACACACACACACACACACACACACACACACACACGCACACACACATGCACACACACA
>PVIH01010296.1:0-76485 GCA_004025045.1 Sigmodon hispidus
TCCCAGATTTCCTGAACATTTTGAGTTATGGCTTTTTTAGTTTTACTGTTTTCTTTGACTGATATATCTATTTGAGCTACTGAGTCTTCCACTTCAGAGATTCTATCTTCCATCTCTTGAACTCTGTTTGTTATGCTTGTATCTGTAGTTCCAGCTTTTTTCTTCAGGTTTTCTATTTCCATTTTTGCCTCATTTTGCGTCTTTTTTATTTCTTCTATTTCAGCTTTTATTTATTTCAGCTTTTAGTTCCTGGCATGTTTCTTTCATCGATTTGTTCATCTCTTCCAATTTTTTGTTTGTATTTTCTTCTATTACTTTAAGGCTATTTTTCATATCTTCTTTGAAAGCTTCGATGATCATCAAAAAGGAATTCTTGGTGTTGCTTCCTTCTGTTTTCTCTTCATTGCTCAGTTCATGACTTGTATTTGCAAGATCGCCACTCTCTTCTGGAGTTACCATGTTGTCCTTTGTATTATCATATAATTTTTTGCACTGAGGTTTGCCCATAGCTTCAGTGGTTCACGATTAGATGGCTCCTGGTCAGTTGTGGCACTTGTGTTTGTGTGCCTCTTGTCACCTCTCTGGTCAGGGTCTGAGTCTGTCCTTCAGAGACCTCTGCAGATGTTGGCTTGCTCAGTTCGAAGTGGTGGTGGGTAGCTGTGCAGCTTCCCTCAGCAGGAGCTGCGGGTATGATGACCTGCAGAGTTTATCCGCCCCTGCTCCAGAGTGCGCTGGGACTCTTCATTTTATCTTTTTAAATGTAACTTTATAATATGTTTTCAGTGGAAATAGAATGGTACATACAATTTAAAATCTGACCATTCAGCATTACAGAACCAAGGGGTCTCATCCTTGGGAGAGCCAGATTTTCTTTCTCTCATCAGTCATTAGTTGCCTATAATTCTTTGGCTAGAGTAGAAAGCCTACTCAATTTTTCCCTTTCCAGGTTAATATCTATATTTATATTGCCATTTTCTAGTCTTATTTATGTTAGAGATTTCTCAGTATTATGATTCTTAAAGTCTTTTGCCCTCTTCTGTGTTGTTTCCTCAGTCATAGATGCAGAGGCTGTATTATAGATGTATCTGTTAGAGATGAGCTTCCCACCATCTGTTAATGGCCGCATTTTATCTAGTTGTGATTTTCTGTGATGCTCTTTGTTTGCTAGAAAACGAACCTTCTTTGGCAAGTGGTGGTAGTTACATTTACTCAGAAAAGGTGGCTTGTGCACCACATTTGTCTCTTTTTAAATAGCTACTCTAAGTTGTGAAATGGCACCTCTAAGTGCTTTTTATTTGTATTTCACAGATGATAAATAATGAACATTTTTTTCATTTTCTCTTTAGGCCATCGATCGCATATTAAATGTATTCTCCGGAGTGAAAATAAGTCTTATGTGTTGGTGTGCTATGTGCAATGGAATTATAGCTTATGTGATTTAGAGGTTTGAAGCTCTACTCAGATGTTTAACAACATGAGTATTTGAAGGTCACACAGCTCTCCGATATGCAATGAAGCTTAGAATTTTATAGGGAGAGCAATGTGCTTGCTTACATTTCACAGGTTTTGTTTTGACACTTGCAAAACTTATAGCTGAAGGTTATTCTGTTTTTACCCTATAGTTTGCGATGGTAGATGCACTTTCCTCTTGACAACTGTCAGAAGAATAGTTTCAGAGAACAGCTTTTGGAAGTTCCTTTGTCAGTTGGTCAAACTTTATAAAGCAGAGAAGTAAAAAAGAGTAAAAAAAGCAGACAAATAAAGCCTCCTTTTTAACTATTTTAATTTTAACAATACTAACATAAGTTCAAGGTAGATATATAGGAGAATGTCTACTGCCTCTTTAATAAAATATTCAAACTTATTAACAAATTAAATAAAATTAATCATAATGCAAAAACCAGAGAATTATTTTAGTGCTTGGAATTCTCTTTTTTTTTTTCTTTTTCTTTTTTTTATTATGTATAATGTCTCCGTTTTTTATCCATGTATCCCCTTGTTCAAATTCCCTTCCCCCTACCACCCCTCCCAGTCATTCTCTCTTCTCCCTATCACCTTATCTCCTTCCCAGCAATAATGTCTCTTTTTAAACCTATTTATTATTATTCTGTGTATATGCATTTGCTTACCTGAGTTTGTGTACCATGCACCCGCAGTACCTGCAGAGACCAAAAGAGGGCATTAGATCCCTTGAAACTGAGTTACAGATGGATGTAAGTTGCTATGGGGTTGCTGGGATGTAAACTCAGGTCCTCTGTAAGAAAAACTACAGAACTACTACTTCAGCCAGCATATCATTTCTTTTTTTGAGAAAAAAAAAATCCAAAACCAATCAAAGAAGCAAACATAAGCAATCTTTCATGGAGTATAAGAACATAAGTATCTATTCAAAAACGTTCTTACTGTACCACTCTGCGGTTTATAACTCGGATATGAAATGGCAGCCATGTAAAGCAGCAAGGGAGAGCAGAACTGTGAGACTGGAACAGAAATAAAACTCTAAATCTGGCTATGAATGAGAGATAAATCAAGAGAATTCATGATTATACTGTGTCTAGAGAGATAATTCTACATTCCGAAATATTAATACTATGGATTTTTAATTATTTGCTATGTATGAAGGAAGAAAATTCCATTTTCTGGTTTGATGTTAACACATCACCTTTATTTATGCTACCATAATTATTTTAGGGTAATTCAAAAAAGCTTTGCATTTTAAGCCTAAATTAAGACAATGATTTAAAAATTACTGTAAATGTCTCAGAATATAATAAAATCTGATACTGGGGAAGAATTTTAAAAACTCTGAATATTTGGGGCTAGTAAGAGAAAATACAATTAATGAGCAGCAAGTTCATTTTGACAGTCCAGAAACTGGTGAGAATCAGAGTATAGTCAGGCCCCTTTGACAAGCTCACATTTTGTTTTATTTCCAGGGACCATGATGTTGTCTTATTTTATCTTTATTCTTATTTTTATTTTATTGGAGTGTGTATTTTGCTTTCATGCACATCTATGCACTACATGTGAAAAGAGCACCCAGAAAGTCAGAAAAGTATGTCATATCACATCCCCAGAGAATGAAGTTAAAGTTGGTTGTAGGCTTACATATGAGTGCTGGGAATTAAAACTGAGTCCTCTGGAAGGGCAGTAAGTGCTCTTAACCATTGATCCATTTCTCTGGCCCCAAACATTAATATTTTTAAAGTAAGCTATAGCTAAAAGTATTAATTTTTAATTTGTGTTTTAATCAAATTATATTACATTTTTATTTTTCATAATCCTAAATTTGTTCTTGTTAGTAAAATGTCTCTTACTTATAAAATTCCTCAAGATTTTGTGCCATTTTGAGCATATAATGACAATTCCAACAATATTTTCTAAATCATTAACTTTGATTTCCCAGGTGTATAAATTATTTTTGAGTAGTGGTGCCTTGAACACTGCATATTTTGACTTATTTGGATATGCCTGGCAGATGATTTAAAGTGTCTTATAATTATAAAATATGATCATTTATCGAGACAGGTGTACATATGGTGCACCTTCTGAAATCAAATAAAATATGCCTTAGTCTAGCATCTGTGTGGAATGCATCCATCACAGCAGGTCTGGAAAACTATTGGAAGCTTCATTTGTTTTTACTTTATCATGCCTTTTCTATACAAGTTACTCTTTCCTGTCACAGACAAACTTTTGCAAACTTGGTTTTAGTCCACAAGTTTCAGTGGCCTTTTTTAGTCTGGTTTATTATTAGGTTAAGTTACATATTGTGTTTGGATCTAGAATGAGGTGTTAAGGCAACATTGTAGATGTTGTCTTGATACCTTTTTTATTTCTCTTATAAATGAGTAAGGACCTGGGGTTGAGGAGTGCAGGCTCGTTGGGTCATTCTGCTTTCCCATGTCACCCCCTAATGTCATCCCTTAATTCCCTTCTCAGGTATTGGTCACAATCTAACTAAATCAATAGTGGAGCAGATGTCTAAGGCAGATTTTTGATTTTTTTTAAGGACAAACTGGAAGCCATTCAGATAGCTTCCTGTCACATGTGACTTTTACAAGGTTGGCTATACAATAACTCTAGGAAGCATAGCCCACAGGATAGGTGATCAAGCCTGTGTTGTTAAAAGGGAAAAGTAGAACACTGAGATGACTGAATGATTTGATTCACTCTGTTCCATCATCTGCTCCATCAGTAAAGATCTCCTTTCCTCCCTCAGTCATTTTCTCTCTTCTTCTTTTTTAAAGGAGTATTAGAGATTCTTTAAAGTATCCCAGCCATAATAATTTGAGGTAAGGAGAGATGGCTCAGGGCTTAAGAGCACTGACTGTTCTTCCAGAGATCCTGAGTTCAATTCCCAGCAACCACATGGTGGCTCACAGTCATCTATGATGACACCTGGTACCCTCTTCTGTATACTGTATACATAATAAATAAATAAATCTTAAAAAATAAATTGAGGTAAATAAAATAAGTGTTATACTATCTGGTAAGTCTCAAGTGAATGTATAAATTCTGTATTCCCTGAGCTTGCCGGTTTTACTCCCTGTTTTCTATCAGTTAAGTAAACAGCTCTCTGCAGAGTGTGCTTCAACTGTCGGATGTTCTTTCTGGCCACACTGTGTCAACCAACCATGCCACAAATCCTCTGAAATTATAAGCCCAACTATAATTATTTCATTTTTTTAATTTATTCCCTGGGTATTTGGATACAGCAACCATAAAAGTAACTGAAACAATATCCCAATCTTAGTGTCTGTACTACTGGTGTTATATTTAGGAAGTTTCCACCTGTGCCAATGTGTTCAAAGGTATTTCACACTTTCTTTTCTATCAAGTTCAGTGTATGGGTTTATGTTGAGGTATTTGATCCACTTGGATTTGAGTTTTGTGCAGGGCAATAGATATGGATCTATTTGCATTTTTCTATATATTACCACTCAGTTATTCCAGCACCACTTGTTGAAGATTAATAAATGGGACCTCCTTAAATTGAGAAGTTTCTCTGAGGCAAATGGTATGGTCAATAAGACAAAAATGACAGCTTACAGAATGGAAAAATTCTTCACCAACTCTACATTTGACAGAGGACTGATCTCTAAAATAGATGGAGAACTCAGGAAATTAAAGGTCAAAAAACCAAGTAATCCAATTAAAATATGAGGTTCAGAGTATAAAAGGGAATTCTCAGCAGAAGAATTACAAATGGCTGAAAGACACTTAAAAATTGCTCAACATTCATAGCCATCAGAGAAAGGCAAATCAAAGCAACTCTGAGATACCATCTTATACCTGTCACAATGGCTAAGATCAAAAACACAAATGACAGCCTATGCTGGAGGGGATGTGGAGCAAGGGGAACAATCCTCAAATGCTGGTGGGAGTATAAACTTGCACAACCATGTTGGAAAGCAATATGGTAGTTTCTCAGAAAACTGAGAATCAATTTACACAATGATCCAGCAATAACACTATTGGGTATATACCTAAAGGACATACATTCTTACCCCAAGGACATCAGCTCAACTATGTTCATAGCAGCATTACTCATAATAGTCAGAACCAGGAAACAACCTAGATGTCCCTCAAGTGAAGAATGGATTAACAAATTGAGGTACATTTACACAATGGAGTACTAAGCATTAAAAAAAATGACAAACTAAAATTTGCAAGAAAATGGATGGATTTGAATAGTATCTTTCTGAGTGAGGTAACACAGGCCCAGAAAGATAGACAGGGTATGTACTCACTTATAAGTGAATTATATATATAAGACAAAGTATTTCCAGGGTACAAACCACAACCCCTGAACAGCTAGGCAACATAAGGAACTTAAGAGAGACATCCAGAGATCCCTCTTGGAAGCAGAAATAGAGATCTCTTGAGTTAATTGGAATCGTAATGGAGTGAACAAGGGAAGATGGGAACAAATTACGAGAGAAAGGGGATAGTTGAATGAGAGGAGTAACAGAGAGAGAGAGAGAGAGAGAGAGAGAGAGAGAGAGAGAGAGAGAGAGAGAGAGAGAGACAGAGACAGAGACAGAGAGACAGAGAGAGACAGAGACAGAGAGAGAGAAGAAGTGGATATCTTAATAAAGGACCCACTGTGGAGTTAGAAAAAACTTGGTGCTAAAGAAATCTCCAAGAAACCACAAGATGTCCCTGGCTAGTTTGCCAAACAATAGAAAGGGTACCTAAACAGGACTTCTTTAATCAAATGGAATACCATCCTAATTCATCCAGCAATTAATACAGGGAGAAGCAGAGATCCATAACTAATCACCAGGTTGAGCACTTGGTAGAGCTAAAGAGAGAGGAGGGAATATATGAGCAAAGGGATAAGGATCATGAGAAGATCCATAGAGACAGCTGACTGGAGCTATTGGGAGCTCACTGACTCAGAAACAATCACTGAGGGATCTTCAAGGAAAGGAATTACACCTTCTAAAGGTAGATGACTGTCAAATGGCATGGGCAATTTGTAGAGCCTCTTGCAGTATGATTAGACTATGTTTCTGAGGCATGCACTGACATCTCGGAGCCCATTCCCTTTACAGAAACACCTAACCAAGCCTTAATACTGGAATGAAGAACTTGGACCTACCCAAGTGTACATGTCAGACTTAACTGACCCACCAGAGACTCCTTGCCCTCTTTGGGAAATGGATGATGAGACAGAGTGGGCAGAGACTGGGGATGGACTGGGAGAGGCTGAAAAGTGCTAAGGGAGGAGGAGCAGTGGTAGATAAGGAAAAAAAAAACCTTAAAGATTCCCAATATAATTTGAATTAAAGCTATCATGTTATGGCTAAATGACGGAGAGAAAGAAGAAAGAGAGGAAAAGAAAAATGGAGAATAAATAGAACCAGATGGGAAAAAAGAAAAGAAGAAACCAAAGTCATGGAAGTAAAAGGGAAAGAACAACCAATGTTCAGCTAAAAATCAAAAACAAAAAACCTGTGACCATTAGTTTTATTATGCTCAATTTCTGAGAAGCTTGTCTAGTATTAATGATTAATTTTGTCATTTTGTGTGATAATCTAGACATTCACATTTTTTAAAGTAGGGCATGGGTACATTTTCCACTCCTTTGGAATATCAATAAAAATAACCACCACAAATAGAGAGTCCTTAGAGATAAAAGAAATACTCCATTACAGGGGAAGGAGGCAAAATTGACAAATATTTTTAAAAAGTTATCCAATTTTGTAAGTAATACAATAACGGTTAACTGATCTTGATTTTTTTCCTGCTAGCAATTTATTTGGGTCACTGCCCTTTTTATACTACTTTTTAATATATTCTCCACAGAATCCTCAATTGACTGCAGAAATGATTAACAGTAGGCTTCCCTGCTGTTCAGCTCAGTCATTCATGACTTCACCAGATGGTTTTTGCTTTGTGGGCCAATGATTTTTTTCTTGATATTGGTTTCCTTCACTCAAATATAGTCAAGATTCAAACTATGACAATAAATTTTATGACTAAAATAAAACATGGTAGGAAGAAAATCTACTTCATTTTCTCATATTTAAAGTTGAAATCAGCTTACTGTTGTGAGCCAGGTAATTTTAAAGTATACCTGTTTTCCCCCAATTACTTATTTGCTATTTTTTCTTCTCTACTGATAAAAGTGTTGTTAGTTTTTTACCATCTCTAACACTCTTCCCTTTGGTTTCCCTATTATTTTTAATGGACTTTCCTTATTTAACAATTTCATTTAATGTGTGGTCAAAGTCCCGCTGAGCAAAGCTCATTATTTATTACTCTTCTAATTATTTTTAGCCTGCATAAACACCACAGTTTGAAGTACCTTTAAGTAGATGAAGACAAGAATGAATAGCTTGAAACATTCAACTGTGTTTTAATAGGGCAATGTAAATTTATCTGAAAACTAAAGGTTTTATTTAAAAAGTATGTTATTTAGCACGCAACACTTTTAAAAATTCTGCTCTTTAGAAAAATATCATATATTTTTTAACTTACATTACTGTTTACTGAGGTTGAAAAAGCATTCAAAAATCTTCACTGTATTAGTTTATAAAGTTGTTGCTCTATGTTATTGACTGTATGTGCATACATATTTGTGAGTATATAAGGAAGATTAAAATGTAGTAAAAGTATGATTTCAATGATTTATTTTGATTATTTTTATTATGAATAAAGTCCTATTTTTTATCCATGAATCCCCTTCTTCAAACTCCCTTCCCTCTCCCGCCCCTCCCAGTCACTCTCTCTTCTCTCCATCACTTTATCTTCTCCACAGCAAGGGCAGGAGGTCCCAAGATACCAACGTGGCTTAGTTCAGCATCCACTCCAGGCAGATGCACTGTCCTCACTCCAACATTAAGACTGGGTCAGGTGTTTTTCTGAATGGAATAGGCTCCAAGATGTCAGTCCAAGGTGTTTCAGATTCCAAGCAGTTCAGTGGTTGTGGTTTGCAGTTTGGACATGCATAGATTTTGTTTAAAGTCCACTAATGAGTGAGTATATCCCCTGCTTATTTTTCTGGGTTTGTGATACCTCACTTAGGAGGATATTCTCCAAATCTATTTGCCTTCAAATTTTAGGGTATCATTTTTTCTTACTGCTGAGTAGTACTCCATTGTATAGATGTACCCCAGTTTGTTAATCAGTTCTTCAGTTGAGTGGCATCTAGGTTGTTTCCAGGTTCTTGCTAATTCGAATAATGCTGCTACGAACATAGTTGAGTTAATGCCTTTGAAATGTGAATGTTCATCTTTAGGATATATGCCCAGTATTTCTGGCTCCTTGGGAAGATTAATTTCCACTTTTTTGAGAAACCGCCATACTGTATTCTAGAGTGGCTGAACATGTTTACACTCCCATCAACAGTAGAGGAGTGTTCCCCTTGCTCTGCATCCTCTCCAGCATAGGCTGTCATTTGTGTCTTTTATCTTAGCCAATCTGACAGGTGTAAGGTGATATCTCAAACTTGTTTTGACTTGTATTTCTCTGATGGCTAAAGATGTTGAGCAGTTTTTCAAGTGCCTTTCAGCCAATTGTAATTCTTCTGCTGAGAATTCCCTTTTGAGTTCTGAACCCCATTTTTTCATTGGGTTATTCAAGGTTTTGGACTCTAGTATTTTGAGTTCTCTATTTTAGAGATCAGTCCTCTGTCACTTGTAGGGTTGGTGAAAATTTTTTCCCATTCTGTAGGCTGTTGTTTTGTCATATTGACTATGTCCTTAGCTTTACAGAAGCTTCTCAGTTTTAGGAGTTCCCATTTGTTGATTGTTGTTCTTAGTGTCTGTGCTCCTGGTGTTATATTTGGGAAGTGGTCACCTATGCAGGAGGGTATTTCGAGCTTTCATATCTATCAAGTTCAGTGTGGGTGGGTTAATGTTGAGGTCTTTGATCAACTTGGATTTGAACTTGGATTTGATTTTTGTGCAGGGTGATAGGCTTGGATCTATTTTTATTTTTCTACACACTACCATCCAGCTATGCCAACACCAGTTGTTAAAGATGCTATCTTTATCCATTGAATATTTTGGGCCTCTTTGTCGAAGATCAGGTGTTCATAGATTTTTTTGGGGGGTTAATATTGGGATCTTCAATTACATTCCATTGATTCACATGTCTGTTATTATGCCAGTACCAAGCTGTTTCTATTTTTGTAGCTTCATAATATAACTTGAAGTCATGGATGGTAATGCCTCCTGAGGTTCTTTTGTTGAGCAAAATTGTTTTGGCAGTTGTGGCTTTCCTGTTATTCCAAAGGAAGTTATGTATTTTTCTTTCAAGGTCTGTAAAAAATTGTGTTGTGATTTTGATGGGAATTGCATTGAATCTTTAGATTGCATTTGGAAGAATTGTCATTTTTACTATGTTGATCCTACCTATCCAGGAACATGAGTGGTCTTTCCATTTTCTGATATCTTCTTCAATTTCTTTCTTCAGTGATTTAAATTTTTTGCCAAATAGATCTGTTATTTCTTTGGTAATAGTTACTCCAAGGTATGTAATGCTATTTGCAGCTATTATGAAGGCTGATGTTTCGCTTGTTTCTTTTTCAGCCCTTTTATATTTAGTGTATAGGAGGGCTACTGATTTCTTTGAGTTAATCTTGTATCCTGCTACATTGTTGAAGGTGTTTATCAGATGTAGAAGTTCCCTGGTAGAACTTTGTGAATAACTTATGTATACAATCATATCATCTGCAAACAGAGATCATTTCACTTTTTCTTTTCCAATTTTGATCCCCTTAATCTCCTTTCATTCTCTTATTGCTTTGGCTAAAACTTCAAGAACTATATTGGATAGATAAGAGGATAGAGGACATCTTTGTCTAGTTCCTGATTTTATTTGAATTGCTTTGAGTGTTTCTCCACTAAGATGCTGGCTGTCGGTTTCTTGTAAATCACCTTTATCATATTTAGATATTTTCCCTATATTCCTGATCTCTCCAGAACTTTTATCATAAAGGAGTGTTGGATTGTGTCACAGGCTTTTTCAGCGTCTAATGATTTGATCTTGTGGGATTTTCCCCTTCAGTTTGTTTATAAGAAAGATGACATTTATGGTTTTCCATATGCTGAAGCGTCCCTACATTTCTGAGATGAAGCTACTGATCGTGGTGGATGATATTTTTTTTATATCTTGTTGTATTCGATTTGTCAGAATTTTGTTGAGAATTTTAACATCAATATTTATGAGGAAAATTGGTCTGTAATTCTCCTTCTTTGTTGTGTCATTGAGTGGCTTGGACATTAGGGTAATTGTCACCTCATAAAAGGAATTTGGCAATATTACTCTAGTTTCTACTATGTGAAACATTTTGAAGAGTATTGTTAATATTTCTTCTTGGAATGTCTGGTATAATTCTGCACTGAATCCATCTAGACCTGGGCTTTTTTTACTTGGGAGGCTTTTAATAACAACTTTAATTTCCTTTAGGGTTATAGGTCTTTTTAGGTATTTAATATGATCTTGATTTAATTTTGTTAAATATTACCTGTCAAAAAAGCTGCCCATTTCTTCTAGGTTTTTCATTTTTGTGGAATATAGATTTTCAAAGTATGATCTGATAATTCTCTGGATTTCCTGGGACATCTGTTCTCATTTCCCACTTTCCACTTCTGATTTTGTTGATTTGGATACTCTCTCTCTCTGCTTTTTGGTTAGTTTGAATAAGGGTTTATCTATCTTGTTGACTTTCTCAAAGATCCAACTCTTTGTTTCATTGATTCTTTGTATTGTTCTTTTTGTTGCAATTTTATTGATTTCAGCTCTAAGTTTGATTATTTCCTGCTGTCTACTCCTTCTAGGTGAGTTTGCTTCTAATTGTTCTAAGGCTTTCAGCTGTGCTGATTGTTCTCTAGTGTGGTATTTCTCTAGACATTTCATATAGGCATCTAGTGCTATGAATTTTCCTCTTAAGACTGATTTCATTGTGTCCCACAAGTTTGGGTATGTTGTGGTTTCATTTTTGTTATATTCTAGGAAGACATTGATTTATTTCTTAATTTCTTCTTTGACCCAGATGTGGTTCAGTTGAGTGATGTTTAGCTTCCATGAGTTAGTAGGCTTTCTGTGATTTTTTATGTTGATTAACTCTTACTTTAGGCCCTGGTGGTCTGATATGATTCAATGAATTATTTTCATTTTTATGGTGTCTATTGATATTTGCTTTATGACCAATTATGTAGTCAATTTTAGAGAAAGTTCCATGTGGTGCTGAGAAATATGTATATTCCTTTGCATTTGGGTGGAAGCTTCTATAAATATCTTTTAAATCCATTTGCATCATAACCTCTGTTAGACTCCTTAATTCTCTGTTGAGTCTCTGTCTGGTTGACCTATCCAAGGTTGATAGTGGGGTATTGAAGTCTCCCACTATCAAGGTGTGGGATCTGAGCTTCTGTAGTGTTTCTTTTACATAGATAATTGCCCTTATATTAGGGGCATTAATACACAGAATTGAAATCTTATCTTGATCAATTTTTCCTAATATGAATGAATAATATCTGTTCTGGTCTCTTTTAATTGATTTTAGTTTGAAGACTAGATATTAGGATAACAACACCAGCTTTTTACTTAGAGCCATTTGATTGGAAAATCTTTCCCAACTCTTTAAGGTTGAAACATGTTTCTTGTATATAACAGAGGGATGGCTTCTGTTTATGTATCTGTCATGTTGGTGTGTGTCTTTTTTTAGGTTAATTGAGTCCATTGATATTAAGGGATATTAGTGACCATGATTAATATTTCCTGTTATTTTTGGTGGTATCTTGTATGTATTTGTTTTTTCTGTGTTTTTCTTCTGTGAGATTATCGATTGTTTTTGGTTTTCTGGGTGTATCTGGGATCCTTATGTTGGAGTTTTCCCTCTAATGCTTTCTGAAGCACTGGATTGTTGTAGTAAGTTTTTCCCGGCCCGTTTTGGGTCTGGAAGGTTTGTGACCTGCCCGCTGTCCACAGGGGGTGGGGGTTTGGAACCTGGTCTGCGAGCCTGTGGCTTTTGTCCTCCCCCCAAAATGAAATCACATGCTTATATCTTTTACACTGTTTGGCCCATATCTTAAGCACAGTACTAGCTAGCTCTTTCATCTTAATTCAACCCATTTCTATTGATTTGACTGCCACGTGGCTCCCAGCCCGTGGCTGGCCAGTACCTCTATATGTCTGTTCCTCTTGGGGGTCCGATGGAGAGTGACTAACTCCACCCTTTCCTACCTGCCTGCCCTCTGATTCTCCACCCACTTCTACGGTGCCATGCATGGGCCGAAACAGTTACTTTATTTACATCACACAGAAAACATTCTACCACAGTATATAGGTATTGTTTCAAACTAACTTTGTCATGAAGTATCTTGATTACTTCATCTATGACAATTGATAGTTTTGCTGTGTATAGTATTCTATTTTGGCAGCCATGTTATTTTAGTGTCTGTATAACTTCTGACCAAGCCCTTCTTGCTTTCATTTTTTTTTTCATTGAAAAGTCAGGTGTTATTCTGATGGTTCTGCCTTTATAGGTAAGTTGGGCCTTTTCTTTTGCAGCTCTTAAAATTTTTTCTCTGTTCTGTATGTTTTGTGCCTGATTATTATGTGGTATGTGGACTTTTTTTGGGGGGGTCAAATATATTTGTTGTCTGTAAGCTTCTTGTATCTTTATTGGCATTTTCTTCTTTAAGTTGGGAAAGTTTTCTTTTGTGATTTTATTGAATACATTATCTCAGCCTTTGAGCTGGTATTTTTCTCCTTCTTCTACTCATATTAGGACTTTTCATGGTGTCCCAAATTTCCTGAAGTATCGTGTATGGCTTTCTTGTTTTTAGTGTTTACTTTGACTAATGTACCTATTTCTGCTATTGAGTCTTCCACTCCAGAGATTCTCTCTTCCATCTCTTGGATTCTGTTGGTTATGCTTTTATCTGTAGTTCCAGCTCTTTTCCTCAGATTTTCTATTTCTACCTTTGTCTCATTTTGTGCTTTTTTTAATTGCTTCTATTTCAGTTCTTAGGTCCTGTAATGTTTCTTTCTTTTTTTGGTTTTCCTTTTCTTGGTTTTCTTTCAAAGATTTATTCACCTCTTCTAATTTTTTGTTTGTATTTTCTTCTATTTCTTTAAGGCAATTTTTTATGTCCTCTTTGAAGGCTTCAATAATTTTCATAAAGTTGTTTCTGCTGTTGTTTCCTCTTCATTGCTCTGTTCAGGTCTTGTAGTTGTAGAACTACCAGTTTCTTCTGGTGTTGCCTTGCTGTTCTTTATATTGTTACATGCATTTTTGCACTAGCATCTGTGCATGGATTCAGTGGTTCACAATTAGTCAGCTCCTAGTCAGTTTTGGCTAGAGGACTTGTGTGTCTCCTGTCTTCTATGAGCAAGGGTTCTGCTCATTCTCTGACTTTGCTCTGGACAGGAGTCTGAGTTTCAAAGGCCTCAGTCTTTAGCTGATGATGGAGTTCACCCTGGAGGCATGGCCCAGCTCTGTGAACTCCCTTCTTTTAGGGGTGGCTAGAGGAGGCCCCTCACAGCTATAGCCTAGGGCCTGTCTGCTGGCAAGAGTCTGAGATCAGACCCTTGGATGTGACCCTGATCCCAGAGAAAAATTCTCCAGATGGGCAGCCCAGGAACTGGAATCTGCTCACCTCTGACTCAGCTCAGGACAGAGGTCTGAGTTTAAAAAGTGGCAATACTTTAAGTAACAGAAAAGGCAAAGGAATTCCAGATTGTAGAGAGTCCATTAGCTGGATCACCTTGTTACCACTCTTAGATCTATTACTATTCTTTATTTTTGAGATTTTTTTAAAATAACAAATACAGGAGAATTCTAAGGGCTGGTTGATTCTTCAACATGCTGACATTTAACTGCTCTTGTATGAGCTGTTCTAAGACCTGCAATTTCTCTTTTGTTAAAGGCCATTACTGAACCCATATAGGCTTATCTGTTAACCATTTTAAAGTTAGTTCTGTGGGTACATTTAAAAAATCTGTAGCTATTATGTCTTGTTTTTGTATAACTTGAATATTTGGTGATTGTTTCTAATAATACCTTTAAATTTTTTTCTCGGAAACATATGTTAGTTTATGGTTCATTTTTGAGTTTAGAGGAATGTTAATCTGAGTATTCCAATTATGCTGTAAGTCTTGTTTCCATAAATTTATATCAATGTCATAAATTATATCAGTGTCATAAATTTATATCAGTGTTATATCAATTTATATCAAAGCCACATATGGCTTTAATTTTTCTCTCTGTGCTTATGGTCCTATACATTCAAATCATCTTGGATTGTGTTTTACCTGAGATAACATCATTCCCCCAAAATGAATATTTACCTCCTGAAAGGGCCAATTTGGATGCCAATTCTGACAAAATAATTGTTACATTTGCCCCTGTGTCTACCAAACCTTCAATGACAATATCATGTACTCATATTTTTAATTTTGGCCTTTGTTCATTTATAGATGTTTTCCAAAATATTTGCTTTATAGTTTTCCCTGATTTTTCTGTCCTTTTCTCTCTAGACTTTTTTTTTATTGCCCAGAGAAGTATTTTTTTTTAATATACTTTAGTTTTTTTCAACTTCTCTAAGAATGTGTTTCCTCCATGATGACAGCATACACTGAACTGGATTCATATGAGGGCTTTCAAAAACCCCCTCAAGGCATTTTCAAATGGCAAAAAGTTATCTTGTCTGTCCCTTGTTGACCTGTACTTATTAGTCCAATACCTCCATTTGCCTCATATTCTGTATACTCCAAAAGGGAGGGGCATTCTCTTGACATTTTTGCTAACAAAGACATTGTTTCTGAGAATGCTTATTTATAGGCTCTTTTTATGTAACCCTGACTTCCACAATTGTAACATTTAGCATTTTGATTTTTTTCTAATAACTCTAGAAATAACCTTTTCTACCCAGTTATCATCACAGTTAAAGGTTCTAAATTAATTGTATCACATATCCAATTCTCCAAGCATGTTGACCTTGCTTTTAATGGTCTAATTATTCTTTTTCATTGTGAATTATTATTCTTAAAAGTCATGGATTCAATTATTATTTGTCTAGTGTCTGAATCTGGTATCATTCTATTTACCACTGCAGGTAACTTCTGCAAAAAGTCTGTAAAAGTTTTTTGGTGACCTTGAATTCTTTTATAAAAGATTTAGTTTCATTTTATATTTCTTCAATTCTATGCCTTGCATTTAAGGCTTCCATTTGTCATAAATCCAGGTATGCTCATTGTATAGTGATTGCTTTTCTACATCAGCATAATCTCCTTCCCCAAGAAGATGATCTTCAGAGATTTCTATGCATCTGTCTCTGCTTTTTTGTTCTATTATTTTAGACTCCTTCTTCCACCATGTCCTCTACTATAAAAGTAGCCTGGCCTCCAAAAACAGCATTACCCATATGTGACCAGTCCTTAAGGATATTTTGGTTACATGTTGACCAGGAATTTAATATTTGTTTTATAATTGGTGAGTGCAAACCATGGATTGATTCCTTGACTCTCCTTGACTCTAATATTTGTACTGGAGCCCAACTAACTTCTGTACAATTTTTTTAATCATTTTACCATTTCTTTAAATTACTGGATATACTAATGTTGGCTGTTTGAAAGCCTTAGGCAGTTTTTGGGTAATCTTATAAGATAATGTTGAGATTGGTTCTTTAAATTCCACTGTTTGGATTTGAATATCTTTGTGTTCTCTCTTAACAGATTTTTCTAAGACTTTTTTTCTTGACATTAACTAACTTTTAAAATGATAAAACAGAAATAATCAAACAAATAATATTTATGATAAATTTATGACAAATATTATGGTGATAATCTCATCTATATTATTTATCCCTTCTTTTACTGGTTCCAGTTTCAATTTGTGGAGAGTAGTACCAAAGAAAGATCAACCACCTTCCATTGCCTTAAACAAATTCTCCTTTTAAAGAAAACCCAATTTACTTCCCAAACTTGTTTTCAGTGATGATTCAGATGACGGTGAAGAGGGGCAGTTACCTAGTATGTAGCAGCCCAAGGAAGGTGGTTCAATAAGAGAAGAAAAGAAAAAACACCAAGAGAAGGAGGACACGGTGTGAAAAACTTACCCAGATGAATGTGAAGAAGAAACTTGCATGGTTGGCTCTGCCATTGCCTGGAGGCTAACTCAGAATAGAAAGCCTAGCCAGCAGGTAACTACTCTTTTTGGCCCTGTGTTGCTCTGGCTGGCAAGCAGCTTTTTTGTGACTTCATGCTCTAAAAGTTGAGTGTCAAATATTGTACAAATTCTAGTCAGAATTTAATGAAAATCCAGTGCCAGATATTGGAGAAAAGCTGGAATATCAGAAAGTGAAAACATACCACAGTCAATTCTTATCCAGCCAACTGCTCAGGCAAAATAGGGTATATGCTATTTTCAAGAGTCCTCCTCTTTGCTGGTTGCTCCTCAAAATTGTCTGTATTTCTGCCTATGTTTTAAATATCTTCTCCACCAAGTTGTTTTATTTTCCACACCTCCTCTGCAACGTAATCCTAGAGTTAGAATTAAAGGTGTAAGCTACTACAGTTTGGTTGTTAGGACTTGAACTCACAGAAATACAAAAAGAACTATCTCCTGAGTAAAGGGATTAAAGGTATGTGTTACCACTCTCTGACCCTCATGGCTTGACTGTGGGTGGATCTGTTCTCTGATACTCTAGGCTGATTTTATTAAACATAAAATATATCACCACAAGTATGGGTTAAACAATCAAGTTAATAAGAAAATCGCTATTTTTAGGCTATAGAAAATGTAGAAAGTAGTGCCTACTTGGAAGATTTTGGTAACCTTGGAATGAAGTTTCTGTTAATAATTTTTATATGTTAAGTTGACTTACTCAGGTATTTTTTTTAATCAGAGTAATAAAAAGTAACAAAATAACTCCAAATTAAAAACAACAGCAGCAGCAACAGTAACAACAAAAACTAGTACCAGCCATTGCTGTAACAATGTGACATTGTCTCCGAAGCCTTTGGAGTTCATCTGCATAAAAGTTTTGAAAAATCTAAAGAGGTCATAAGAAGTTTAGTATGATGTAAGTGGACCTTAATGTGTAATTCTAGTGGAAGCACATAAGACAAGAATGCCTTAGGAATGAAGACAGTAAATACTAGGGTTAGGGAGTTCAGGTGGAAAGAAAAGCTGTTTTGGGAATTGAACTACAGTTCATTTAGGTTCAATGGGGTCCCAACTTAATTGGAAATGTTAGCAACAAAAAAGATAAACCATGGGATAGCATGCTTATGTATACCAATTACTTTTTATGATTCAAAGTTATAAACTTCTAGTTTTAATTGAATTTCCTATAACTATTACTTGCAAATATTGGATGTTTAGATTGTGCTTTTATGTATGTTTATTATTGGAGTCAGGTTACTGGATGGAGGCTACCTAATTGTACATCCTCATAAATAAATAACTTTCTCTACTCATATTTAAACCAGTTTTGCTGATACCAAAGATTCACATTCTCTTTTCTGACACTTTATTATTTGCTGAAAAATAGTCTAATTACAGGCTTCTTCTCTCAGACTCATAGTTCTAATTATTAGTCACATTGACCTTTTCTGTTGAATAAAAAGAAACAAATGTTACATCATAAACCATAAAAGCAATGGCATTAAATGCTAGCTGTAAAGAAGTGCATTCATTATGTACTCCCAAATTAAAGTGGAACATCTTTGCAAGGCTTGCATTTGGATATATTTGAGATTTTTCTTTTAGAAAACTTCTTTATTTTTAATGAAGCAGGCATCAGGCTTTCATAACCCCTTACGAAAAAAGCCCCTTTAAATCAAACTTTATATATTGCTTGATGAAAAGGCTTCTGTGGAGTTAGCATGCAACTTCAAATTTGTTCTGACTTTTCTAACATTGCAGACAGCAAATCACCCAAATCCTTTTTGTGGAGAGTGTTTGACAATAAAGACTATTTTCTGCAAATACTCATCAAGGCTGAGGACTGTTAAAAAGCATGCATACTGACAGGGTTGAAGGTCAACTAGTGTCTCCATAGTTAGTCATTTGGATATTTTCATGTGTCATCTTTGACTGGAGTGTTTTCTTAACGTGGAAACACAGATACAGACTAGAGCATTTACTGACTTTAGAGGCAAAAGGAGTCTCCGAAGTAAAATAATCTCTATCCTACCTTATAGTCAATGTTTTAGAAACTTCTAGAATTTTTTTCTTTATATATTTATTGTTTTACATCATGCACACCATCAAACTCAGCTATCAGGCCTCTCAGATTCATACCTACACTTATGATCTCCTCATTTACAAAAACACCTATTCATACTGCTCATTTACTTACTGGAGCATTGTATCTGATACAAGAAGACCATTTTTTTTTTCTCTAAAGCATTCTTTGTTTACTTTTGGTATTAATATATGTGCATTTTTACATTGATGTTTTCAGTATGGATTTTTAAGATCTAAGTTCAGGGAAAAAAACCTATTAAAGAATCCAGAAGTACTACTAGCAAACCTCTAGGGCATGTGGTTGAGGTTTCCTCCTCTCAGATGACTATATATTACATCAAGCTGACATAAACCTGTCCAGTATAGGTCTTGATCTCTGATTTGACTTCAAAATAGTTTATGTTTGCCTTTTCCAAGAGGATAATAATAAATAATAGAATAGTACTGTCTGGGCATGATGGCACACACCTTTCATCCCAGGACTTAGAAGATAGAAGAAGAGGGATCTCTGTGAGTTTAAAGACAGCCTGGTCTATGTAGTGTATTCCAGGGGAACTGGGGCTATCTAGAAATATTATGCTTCAAAAGCAAAACAAATGTTAAAAATAATAAATAAATTATTTTATTTAAACAAAAATCAATAAATAAGTAAAGAAAATAGCCCTAAAGGCTTTTTAATACAAAACTCTCTGGTCAAGAGAATAGAATTTCTTGGTAGGGTGTAAATCTCACATTCCAGGTCAATCACACAGTCAAGGAAGCCAGGCTCACTTTAAAGCACGCTTAAGTCTTCACTAATTATAATAATAACTTATTGTTACCAGAGATTTCAAAGAGTTAACACACTTTGGATACACTTGGGAGGGTGAGTGGGTATAATAAAGTGGAGAATCTAAAGAAAAGAAAGCCAGAAGAAAATTTGAATAGCTTATAAAATAGAATAGAATATATTAAAGTATAACAAGATTCCAACTTTGAATGAACAGACTGTTTGTTATGTCTTGTGAAGAGTGTGTTGATGGGATTGCTTTCACATTTGAAAATTGGGACCATGATGTATATAGTGGTCTCTAAAAGAATCATTTTTTTTTTGGTGTAAAGAAATAATAGAGGGTCTGAGTTTCTAGTATTTCAAGAAAATTAAATCCTTTAAAATCACTAATAATATAACACATGACCTTATTTATTCATCAATGTTTATTTATTAACTGCATCAGAGTAAGAAATTTTAAAGTTTTGGCAAAGTAGCAGTAAGTGAATACATCTTCTAACTTTCTGAGTTTATATAATATTAAGAGAAAACAATTAAACAAATTCCTGAAGGGCAAAAACTATGGCAACATGGGAGAAATAAAGATTGTTTTGGTGTGTGATTATAAAAATATAGACTGCAGTTTGGTACCCTAGTACAATCTGGGATATGGTTTTGTTCACAACATTTAATTTCAGGGATGAGTTGTTTTCAGAGTAAGTTAAATGAGTCACAAAGCTGACTTCAGACAGAAGGTGTTTGTGTAAGTTGGTGACTTCATGTACACCATTGAAAACTCTGGTATGGAGAACTGTGCCCATCTGGATATGGGTGTTTAGTGGGATTATGTTCTGGTGTCCCTCCTACTGGTTTAATAAAAAACTGATTGGCCAGAGGCAGACTGGAAGTGTGGGCAAGGCTACCAGACTAAGAAAACATTGGGAACAGGAAGAACAGAGCAGAGATGCCAGAGAATCTCTTGTGAGATGAGATGAGAAGAGATGCCTGGAGAGGCAGAGGAAAGAAACTGAAAGGCAGCTGAGAAAAGTACTAAGCTGCATGGCTGAACAAGATAACAAAGATGGGTTAGTGTAAGACTAAAGAGTTCACAAGTTGAATGCCTGATATTCCTGGGCCCTAAGTCAATCAGCATAAAATTAATATAAACATCTGTGTGTTTCTACAGGACTGTGGGACTTCAGGTCTGTGGGTCTGTAGGCCAGAACCTCAGGGCTAGGTTGGAAAGCCCAGGCCAGAAACATAATACAACACAGGCGGGCCATTTTGTAGCTTCTGTTGGTTGGTTACTGACAGAGCTGGCCCAGCATGTCCAATAGAGAAGCATTTCCATAGGACTGAGATAAACTATGTGGATAAAGAGGTGGTAACTTTTAATATTTCTTCAATCAAAACTAATGGCAGTAAGCAATGAGTGCTCCAGCCTATATAAAGGATCTGAATGAGACTCCACATATGCTTATTCTTGTTAGTAAGAAGGCAATGGGAACGTGATGGAGAAACAGAGACATGGATCCAAGAATATTGCTGGGAGAAAGAAAAGTAATTACAGAGGCGGCTATGATATTGTTTCCAATAGTTAAATAAGGAGTCATTAGACTTTTATGCAGTAAATATGAAATTATATTAAAATGTTTATAGTGGATGTTTTATGTGAATAGACTACAGAGGAAAAAAATGTTACTGGGTTAATGACTCTTCTTTTTTAATTTTTCAACCCAAAACCTCCTTTTTCAACATACTTTGATTGTGTTTATTTATGTAGACTCTGTAATTGTTGCACATATGCAGGGGAGACATCATCTGTATTTGGCAACAATATTATGGAGGCCTCTAGAGTTCCCAACTGCAAGCTGGCCTTTATCTTGATGCGTAGAAAAGATATATTTCTTGGTATACAATTAGATCTATATACTTTTTGGAATAAAATCAATGACTTTTTAAGTGTTTGAGTCACCAATACAAGAGGGTGATATTTGCTATATTTCTTTCTTTTTTTTTTTTAATCAGAAGAGGCAAGATAAAATTATTTGGAGTAAAGTATAGTACAGAATGACAGTGAGCCACATGACTGAGAATACTCAAGGGCTGTCATTTGTCATTTTTTTGACGAAAGAAAGAAGAACATTTGGTTTGCCTTAAGGACTGACATACAATGATGAAAGGTGGATCTTGTTGAAAATGCTAGCTATAGGATGTTTATGGAGATCTTAAGGGAACAAGGAATGTTGTCCCTTGCCAGATAGGAGTCTGCAAATTTAAACATTTTTGGATGCTACTTCTGTTGTGGACATAAACAATTTTATCTGTTTTTTTTTCTTACTTATTCTTTCTGCTTTGTAGGTGTAATTCTACCTGACAGCAAGATATGAGATACTTTTTGTTTATATTTGTATATTCAGAGTGTATTACAGTGTCTTTTTTCCATACAAACATAAATCTTCACAGTCAAGTACTAGAACCATGCTAAACTGTGTTGGATGGTAAGACTGGATACATAAAATGTGATATGAAGACTAAGAAGAGCTCTATGGCTTGAATAAGGGAACATATTTACTTCTCTAAAGAATCAGTATTTTGTCCTAGGTTTGATGGTCACCAAGTAATTTGAAATACTGTATTTTTAGAGTTAGATAGGTATTCACTGGATCAAGCTAACATTCACTTCAGATGAACTTCTTTTCTTTTTGTTCTGGAAGCATAGATTGTCCCCTAAACATGATACTGCTCTAGTTTATATCATGTGTCCCTAGAGCTCTGTATGTTAGGGGACTGGTTTCCAATTGATCATAGTTGGGAGATGTTAAAGCCCTAAAAGGGGTTAGGTTACTGAAAGTTTGCCTTTGGGAGATTGTTGTGCCACAGGCTATTTTTCTTGTCCTTTCAAACTCTGTCCTGAACAAAAAATTTGCTCATCACATCTTCTGTGATAAGCTGCTTTTCTGCAATACGATTGTTGCCTCAAACTTTCAGCTTTCTGGCCAAAATATGTCTTTTTATAAGTTATTTACCTAAAGTATTGTTAGAAAGCTAACAGAAGCATCAAGCCTAAAGAGACTCGATAGGAGGGCAGAGGCTACTACTGAGGTAGAGGAAGGAAGAATGGATACAGAACCCAATGATGTTTGAAAATCACTTAAATTTTCTAACATTTACTCTGGGCCCCTTGTATACCCGAGCAAACCATTTACCAGTTAGCTGGATGCTTATTAGAATTGTTGAACAATGTTTCTTTTGATTCTATCCTCTTTCTCCTTTATCATTTCAGTATTATCACCCATTACTCAATTTTCTATGGAATTAAAGATGTTATCTTTTTAAAAAATATATTTTATATGAGATTACATAGAATTCTATCAGGGCTGGAGAGATGGCTCAGAGGTTCAGAGCACTGGCTGTTCTTCTAGAGGTCCTGAGTTCAATTCCCAGCAACCACATAGTGGCTCACAACCATCTGGTATGCTTTTCTGTATACTGTATACATAATCAATCAATCAATCAATCAATCAATCAATACACATATATATTTAAAAAAGAATGCATTATCAACTGTGATTCCATAGTGGCTACAACACTAAAGCTTATTGGCTTTACCAGATACAGAAAACCACTTGCTCAGCCTTACTGAACAAAGCTGCTATGTCACTGGCAACAGTGCTTGCTCTCTGGGAACCCCCAGCCCTAACCCTCAAAAGATGAGCACAAATTGAGAGGGTGTCTTGTGGATTCTGGTTGTAAAACAAGGGTGCCATCAGACACTACCTACTGCCTTTCTCTTGCTATGACCACCATTCCACAGACTGTAAAGCAGAGCCACAAAAAGGGGCTCATTTAATTTTGAAAGAACAACTGCAAGGCGTGTGGCTCAGACACCTAGATATAGAAAATATCATCATCAGGTTACAGATAAGAAGAAATACAAAAGCTTGCTGAATCAAGGACTATAATATCTACAATGGTAATTAAATTAGGTATTTGAACACCAATCATTATATATATATATTATATAAGTATTCATGTGGCTATACCATTGCTCATATTCACTATCATTATGTTTCTATTATCAATTTCATTTGATGATGATTTACTATAAACTAATCAATTAATTGAAAAAAAAGAATGCTATCATTTCTCTGTTCCACTTGCTCCTGCCTTGTGCTCTCTTGATCTATTTCAAATTTATTGCTTCTTTTTATTTGTTATACATAATATATATAAATAGGGAGTTTTCTGTGAGAATGTGTCTTTTAGAAATATCAGAAGCTATACCCTTTCAGTTAACATGACTCCATAAACATGACTTAAACAGGGTGAAAGCAGTAGATATCTTAACATGGAAGAGGGAAAAGTCAAGGGAGTTTGAACCCTAGAGGCAACCAAGGAAAACGGAGGACATCAAAGTGTCTTATCATTGAGCCAGGGGTGGAGAACAGAGGAGAGAGAGAGAGAGAAAGAGCGGGAGGGAGAGGAGAGTGAGCTAGCTGTTATTCCCCTTAGATACATTTACAATCTACTCACAAATGTGCAGAGTCTTCTCCGCACACCTCTGAACCAGTTACATTCCCTGCAGTCCTTCAATAATGCAAACCACGATTAAAAGGAGAGCTATGTTGATTGCACTGTGCATTCTTCTAGAGAGCATCTGTGTCAACTGCTCCATTTCAGTCCATCGAAAGACAGACCAAAAAGAAGCTGAGGTATACACTAAAGGAACAGAGTTTCAGGGAACCTTGCTGTGCAGATATGTTATAGATGCTGTTGCAGCTTGCTTTCCTTACATTGTATCACGGTAACTGAAAGTGAGCAGCAAAAGAATGTTCTGAATAGGATGACAGGATAAATTGGTTCCAAATGACTTGAGTGTTTTAAGTGGAATTTTATATTAGTTTACACTCTTTAATATATCCAGAGGCATCTGGCCTTCTTTTCAGTGAAGAAGCTACTCAGAAAAGTAAATATAGACAGCTGAATCTTAATATATAAAAATTACATGATATCCTCATCACACACACACACACACACACACACACACACACACACACATACATCCTTTATTCCTGGAGCAACACTATCAATAATTATATTTTTATTATATTGCTTGATATTTAGTTAGCTTTATGAGTTATTATAACATGTAATTTAAATTTTTAATTTCATTTTCCCTTTTTTTGATTAGTTGAGATAGTTACTTTGCTTGTCTTGGAATTTGTTCTATAGACCAGGCTATTCTGAAACTCAGAAATCTCTTTCCCCTGAGTTCTAGGATTAAAATTTTGGGTCATCACCACCAGGTTAAAAATTCAATATCTTTTCTTTAAAAAAACCTTGAAGAGTTGGAGAAATCATTTTATAACAAAGCCTTTTTGTGTCTTCATTGTCTAAAATGTTGCATAATAAAGAATGATCATCATTTTCTTAAATATGTAATTGTGAAAAATGACACTCTGCTTTGGAAAATGTGTTAAACACTGGACAAAGGATATTTGACAGTGTTTATTCTATTGGCTTGCATTCATTATATTAAGGAGTTACATAAAGTCATTGTCACAGAGATGCAACATACACTTTGAATAATGATAACTGTTTTGCTTGTAATATTTATACTTAATCTGAAGTGATTTTTGAAGTGATTTTACTGTGATAGAGTTCACATGTACAACTCACTCATTACAATCTCACAATTTGATAGCTTTTAGTGTATTCACAGATGGCGACATCTCTATGTTCCGGTATGGGACATTTTCTTCTTTATCTACAAAAGACGTAATATGGGCCCCTTAACAGTCAGTCTTTTACTTTATCTGTCTGTGTGCTACATTAGGAATCTAGAATCTACCATCTTATTTTATTTTGCCCTTTGTGACATCATATACACATAGGCTCATGCAAAATGTATTTTGTGACTGTGTGCTTTCATTTTAATATGTTTTTAATGTTAAGACAGGCTATTATATGAATCAATAATTTTCTATTTATTTCCAAATTATATACTACTATGTGGGTGTACCAAGTTTCATGTATTTAATTATTCTCAGTTTAAAGCTATTATGAAAAAAGCTGCCTTTTAGAACTTTGGTTAAATTTGCCTTTTTGATAGATGCAGAGCCCCACAGCCAAACATTAGGCAGAGGCAGGAGAGTTCTGTGGAGAAGGAGAAGGAAGGATGTGAGAACCAGAGGAGTTAGAATCACCAGGAGAACAAAGCTCACAGAATCAACTGCCTGAGACTCATGGGGGATCTCAGAGATCAGTAAGCCTGTAGGGGTCTGACCTAGGAACTCTGCATGTATGTTATGGCTGAGTAGATTGGTGTTCTTGTGGGATTCCTAAAAGTGAGACTGGATGTGGTTGCTAACTCTTTTACCTACTTGTGAGATCCTTTTTGTCCTATTAGGTTGCCTTGTCCGGCCTTGATGTGATGATATGTGCCATGATTGTAGCATATTATGTCCTGCTTGGTTGCTGTCCCTGGGAGGCCTGCTCATTTTTTGAGGGGAGATGGAGGAAGAATAGATTTTAAGTTAGGGAAGGGACTGAGTAAGAAGAGAAGAAAGAGGGGAATCTGAGGTTGGGATGTAACATATGAGAGCAGAATAAATATCCTATAAGTCATTAAAAACTAATTTTGTTGGTGAAAATATTTTCTCATTCTATAGGCTGTCATTTTGTCTTATTGACTGTGCCCTTGACTTTACAGAAGCTTCTCAGTTTCAGGAAGTCCCAATCCTACAAGTGACAAAGGACTGATCTCTAAAATATATAGAGAACTCAAAAATATATAGAGAACTCAAGAAACTAGAGTCTAAAACCTTGAATAACCCAATCAAAAAATGGGGTTCAGAACTAAAAAGGAAATTTTTGGCAAAAGAATTACAAAAGGCCATCAAAGAAATACAAATCAAAACAACTTTGAGATGTCACCTTACACCTGTCAGATTGGCTAAGATAAAAGACACTGATGACAGCCTATGCTGGAGAGGTTGCACAGCAAGGGGAACACTCCTCCATTGGTGGTGGGAGTATAAGCTTGTTCAGCCACTCTGGAATGCAGTATAGCCATTTCTTATAAAACTGGGAGTCAATCTCCCCAAGGATCCAGCAATACCACTTCTGGGCATATACCATAAAGATGCACATTCACACTCCAAAGGCATTAGCTCAACTATGTTCATAGCAGCATTATTCGTTTTAGCAAGAACCTGGAAACAACCTAGATGCCCTTCAGCTGAAGAGTGGATTAGCAAACTGTGGTACATCTACACTATAGAGTACTACTCAGCAGTAAGAAAAAAAGTGATATCCTAAAATTTGCAGGCAAATGGATGGATTTGGAGAATATCCACCTGAGTGAGGTATCGCAAACCCAGAAAGATAAGCAGAGAATGTACTCACTCATTAGTGGACTTTAAAGAAAAAGCAAAGCATGTCCAAGCTGCAAACCACAATCACTCAACAGCTTAGGATCTGAAACACCTTGGAGCCCATTGCCTCCAGAGAAACACCTGATCCAGTCTTGAGATTGGGGTAAGGAAAAGCAGATCTGCCAGGAGTGGATGCTGAACTAAGCCACCTTGGGACCTTGGGACCTCCTGCCTTTGTTGGGGAGGAGATAAGGAAATGGGGAGAAGAGAGAGTGACTGGGAGGTGCAAGAGGGGGAAGAGAGTCTCAACAAGGGATACATGGATAAATGATGAGACTTTATACATAATAAAAAAGAAAAATGGCTCCTTTTGTTTTTGAAATTTTCATACACATATAAAGTGCATTCTGAAATCTGAAATCCCTTACCCTCTCTGGTCTCTGTCTCATCCCTGTTAACTTCCATTCAGCTCAGTTTCCTTTCAAATATGATTTTGGAACTGCCCATTGTAGCCTAGCAGTCTTCTGAATGGGTTGCCAATTGAAAAACAACCTTTTGCTATTGCTGGGGGAGGAGATTTGGAATTGGGGAGAAGAGAGAGTGACTGGAAGGGGTGGGAGGGGAAATGGAGTTTGAACAAGGGGATACACGGATAAAAAATGAGACTTTATTAGAAATTTTAAAATATAAAATATAAAAAAATAAATAAACTTAAAAAAACAAAATCATACTGCCCCTCTTTCAAAATCCATCACTAGCCAATAGTTCAGCAGGAAAGGGTAGAGTTCTATAAACCCATTCCTGACTCATGATGGTTGACAGACCCAGTCTTGTATAGATCTATTGTAGGGAGCCATAGCTTCTGAGAGGTCATGTCTTGCATTGTTTGTGCTATGAAGACAATAGTATTTCAGAGCCTTTATCCATGTTATTCAGCTCCTAGAATCTTTCCACTGCCTCCTCTGATCTGAAATGAGCCTTAGAGGAGTAAATTTAAATGTTCCTTTTGGATCTGAGCATTCAATCCTCACTTAGCTTTGCTATTTTATACAACCAGGCACCTATGCATTCATCATTATCTATTGTAAAGAGATGCTTCTCTGAAAAAATTTCAGGGTAACATTTATCTATGGGTGTAAATCCAAATATTTAGAAGGCACTTTGGCACTGTTACAATTTACCTAAATACTAAGATGTTCCTCTCTTAGAGCCTTGGACTGGATTACCCAGGAAGTTGTGACTGGGTTTTACAGAACAGGATAAGAATTCCCTCTTCTAAAGTGGGTCCCAAACCTAATCAGAAATTTAAGTCTTTAATGAACATTTGCATATCAAGTATTTTTGTGGACATGATTTTATGTTTAATTGCTACATCACATGGCATTATTTTCTGATACTAATGATGTTAACTATCATTTTATGTGTTTATTAGCTTTATGTTCCATTACAATATGATCTTTCCTTGTATTATCTTGTAATTTCATTTGTAATTCTGGAAACCAGACATTTAAAATGCATAATGTACATAAACTAGAATTAGTGTCTTTACATATTTTTGCCTTTATAGAGTTACTGAGTACATTAAGACAATTGTATAAGACATTTCTTGACAGCAGATTTTTTTTAGTTTTGTGAATTTCCCACAATGAGACTACTGATAGAATTATAAGATCAAGGTCAATTGTTCTACAATGTCAATGGGAGGCAAATGAGTTAAATATGATTGTATATGCATGTAAAATAAATGAAAACCTAACATCTGAGATGTAGTTTTATATTGAACCTGCAGGTAAATATTTTTAAAATTTTATATTAAAAGGCCAAACAGTGACTCAAAGAGCCAAGCATTTTTATAAAAATGACTCTAGACATTAGAGGAAAGAGATAGTTTAGTGGGTAAAGATGTGTGCCACCAGTGGGACCAGGATTTATCTCTAGTGCATGAACTGGATTGTTGGAGCCCATCAGCCGTCATATGGTGGATGGGTTTAGTCCTGCCTCAACTTGATATGCAGACTATATTGACTCCCTGTGGGAGTCCTTACCCTCTCTGAGAAGTGGATGAGGGGTAGGGTGAGGAGGAGGAGGGGAGGGAAAGGGAACTGTGGCTGGTATGTAAAATAAAAAAAAACCTGTTAAATGAATAAAAATACCAAAACAACAACATTGAAAAAATAATAAAGATTCTTTCTTCGTCAAAAAAAAAAAAAAAAAAAAAAAGATGTGTGCCACGAAGTCCGTAAACTGGTAAATTAATATCAGAAGAAGGGAAATACAGTGATTGTTGAATAGTCACTAAATGAACTTGCACTATTTTGTTATTTAAACCAAATCACAAAATTATAGACTGCAAGAATGAAAGAGTGATTCAAACCAATGAATTCATAAAAATGGGGCATACTATTTTTCAGTATGTTTGGTTTCAGCCTGTTAGGAGAGATTGGTAGAATTACATTTGTATTTGTATTTACATTTGAATTACTAAGGGTACTTCTAACAAATCTCTGTTGTCATCTTTCAAACTGAATCAATGAGCTAGTTCAAGGTCTTTGCAACAAATATATTTTCCAATTTGCATATATTTGAAGTTTTAATTGTGCCATTTTAGTAGATATGTTAGCAAATTTATAAATAAAGTGTTAAGCTTCCCTTTCCATTCAGTTAATTCAAATATTTAAAATATTAATTGTACTTTAAAGTACACAAATATAGTATATACACAAGTATATATATGTGCTTTTTGCCTCTTTAGTATTATTGAATATGCAACTATGCCTATTTCTACCAGTTGATCTCACTTGGGAATACATAAAAGAAAATGCACAAAAAGAAAATTTTCATTAGATAATGAGTTTGCAATGATTTTTTTCCTATCATTCTAACTGGCAAGATTTGTGCTGTGGACCAACCAGCTGAAAGATTTCACTTGACTCCTTCATTGATGCTATAGAAAGAGACTTTTTTTTTAAAGTTTCCTTTTAGTGGCTGGGATGAAATACTCTGATAATAAGACAACTTATTAAATGAAAAATAAATTTGGATTACACTTCCGGGTCATAGTTTTTCACAGAGAAATTTCAGGGAGGAATGTGGCTTGCTGGTTTGCTTTAAGGATTGATCACAAGAGTATGCTTAGCTAAGTTTCTTACTCAGCCCAGAAGCACCTATATAAAGATGGTGCTCTCTACTGTGGACTGGACCCATATAAATCAATCAATAATTGAGACATTCTCTCACAGATTAATCTTATCTAGGAATTCTTCAATCAAGACTCTCTCGTTGACAGATGAAATAACTAAGATAGAAGCCAAACTATAGCAATTCACGTAGCTTCTACCTGTATTTTAGTCTCCCAAACTATAGCTAATTCACATAGTTTCTTTGTGTCACCCAAACTAAGAAATCATATATCATAGCCTCATAATCAAGTTTCTATATTGTTTTATTGGAAGCTGTTCTTGGTGGGAGGCTGTATTTGGTGTACAGTCTATCTAAGCCCAACCCAGGCTTGCTTGATACATTATTAGTTAAGACTCATTCATGTTAGTCCTTTCAAGTGAGATACAATTCCCTGAATGATATCTTTTTTTAAACATATAGATTAATTTTAACTATGGAAACAAACCCTTGCCAGTATTCTGAGATTTACTATTGCTGGATGATTTCTTCAACATGTCATTCAAGTTTGTACATCCTGAGAGGTGTCATTGTGGCTTTTGCTCCAGGCTATTTTTTTCTAGAACTTGTATAAGACAGAAGGTGTCTCATTCTGGGGTATGGAGCTAAATAGTCTCTTAGCCAAGATTACGAAGATGATTCTTTCTTTTGTGCGAGAGGATGTAAATATGCTAGCCTCTTAGAAAGATGAAAATTTCCAGGTCCTCTAATATCTCCATGGTGACACAAACCTTGAACATATGGAATTCTTACCTCCTCTCCAGGGACACATCAAGGGCAAAAGAACACAACATACACATAAAACTCCCATTGCCTGCTGTGCTCTGGAGGGTAGTGCTGGGCTTCAGGTCCAGTTGTTTTTATGTCTTATGGAATCATCTGTATTCTTACAGCAAGCCAGCTACCTGCTAGCTCGTAAGTTGAGGCAAGATTCAGATTTTTCACAGAACTTCTAAATCTGGGGAAGTCTTAATGGGGCTTTGTGCAGCCCTTCTATAATGGTATTCTGGGGGCAAGTTATCCTAGATGACACAATGCACTGTTGTGTATTAACTGTCTTTAATCTTGTGCATGTGAATGCTGGTTTGTAACACTGGAAACCTGGGAAGATAACTAATCAAATCACCTACTATTATGTTTAATTTTTTTTATGGAATCCAAGTGAAAGTGGATTCCAAAGATGAATGTCATCATAGCTCCTAAAATCAATAGTATTAGTCCCTAAGAACCATGCCCTCTGAACTCTGATGTCAAGTCATGCCCTCCTCTGAGCTCTGATGTCAACCCCGTTTAAAGCAAGGTTCCCACGTGCATCTCTCTCTCTCTCTCTCTCAGTCTTTGTCTTGCCTTGGGAGGTCTCATTTCTCTCTCCTTCCTTTATTCATCTTTCCTTCTATTTTTCTTTTTCTTGCTTTCTTTGCTATTATAATCATAACCTCTCCGTTAATCATAGCCATATTCATGTGACAATAAAGCTCCTTTCTATATAGAAACAGCTGTTAAGGGTCCCCTGTTATCTGCCACTGCCTTCTGCCTTGTTCTCAAGTTCTCACCTGTATCTATAAGAATCTGCCGCCAGATAACTAGGTATATGCAAACTAAAATGTGCACAAAATCCTAACATACAGTATAGACATCATTTATAAGGACAAAAATGAAAAGAAATCTCCAAAAGAAATAATAAATATGAAAAGACCTTCCTAAAGGCTGAACTCACCATTTACTTCACTGTCATTGTACAGAGAATGTGATTCTTGTAAGATCTCCACTCCCAGAGTGAATGATTTCTTAAGTAGATTTTAACAGAGAATGTTGGAAGAGCTAGCTCATCTTCAAGTTGATCTGGTAGATTTGAGCTTGGGCAAGAAAACAGTAAATTGGCTCTTCATCTGCACACACAGTTATGGGGCCTTTTGGGGCCTATACTGTGCCCTTGCCTTCTTTGCTCTCTGTTAAATGAGAAGAAACATCACATTGTTACCTAAGCAGATACCAAGGGGATTTAGATCAGCATGTGGAAGTTGGCAATGACATTTGTAGGCAGAAAAAAATACTATCATCCTCACACTGTTATTAGATATCAATGTCTAGAAATTGCTCAGGCCTACCTTATCATGGTTCAACATTAGCAGCTGGCACATAGTTGGTATTGACTTTGGGAAAACCTTCTTCATACTATTGAGAAAAAAAGAATGATAAGTTAAACATTTTCCCATCTGCTTTCACATTATTTGAGAAGTAATAGTAAAGTGTCCCTGACACAAATTTTAAACCTTAACAAAATTTAATATATATCATTGTATAATTTATAGTTTAAGTATTTATAAAAATGCTATTTCTCAATTTTGTTTTTTGAGCTTTTAAATAATGGTTAGTTCTTTGAAATTTTTATATGATATATTTTGATCACATTTACCTTCCCAGATACACTGGCTCTTACCCATATACCCAACTTTGTACTTTTTTATAATTAATCAAGACTAATTTGGGCTGCTTGCATATTTTTGAAAATGTGATGTTCCACATGCTTTACTTATCAGAGGTATACACTAAGATAAAACTGTTTCCCAGTTATCACTTACCAATAAGTTCACAGCTGAGATGTGATCTGGCTTGGACTTTCATATGTCTTGTGCATGCTATTGCATCCCTTTTGAATTCATATGTGCAGATGCCCTGTCATATCTTAAACATGCTGCTTGTAATGTCTGTAAGAGCCACCAACTATGAGTATTACATTTTCTTACTCCCAACTTCTATGATGATTCCTGAGTGTTGGGAGGAGGATATGTGACATATATGTTCCATTTTGGGTTAAGAAGTCTGTCGTTTCTTATTTTCTGTGCCGGCCTTACACAGTTGTTGATCTTTGTGTTACTCACTATCTACTGCAAAAAGAATATTTTCTGATTATGATTGTGAGATGCATTAATCAACAAGCATAGCAATGAGTCATTAAGAATTAGCTTGACAAAAAATAGTATTAAGTTTGGCCACTAGGCCCTAGGCCTTATGTAGCTATAGGGTTTGATAATGGTTCCAGGTGTGGGTTTTATTTTGGGAAGTAGAATCTAAGTCCAGTTTGAAAATGGTCAGTTGCTGTCATAAAATTTATGCTACTATTGCGCCAGTGGGCCTGTCTTGCCAGGCCAGTCATTGCTGTAGCTTGCAATGGTGGGTAATATTGATGTTTTCCTCTGGTGGCATGTGTAGGACCATCCAGCACTGTGAAAAGTGCCATATCTTTGAAGGAAATCATGAAACTATCTTGTAAAAGGAAGCCTTCATTTCCCTTGGGATCTCCATCTACTTAGAAGCCATGAGCTCCTTTCTAGAGATCCTCAGAAGTGAAGAGTCTACTTCACCTTATAATCCATTCTTTCTGTTTTTGCCCCAATTTAAGATTCTGGTCCTTTGTTTTGTTTCACTTTCCTGTTGAGATTCTCCCTTGCTTTGTGTTCTTCTTTTCCTGATCTCCTGCAGGCTGGCATGCTTGATCTTGTCTTATTCATCCTGAGCCTTCAGATTTCAACAGAGTGAATCTGCTTGCTGTGATTTTTTTAGCCTAACTGACATTTCAAGAACCCCAACTATGGATGATTCAAATTTAAACTATGTTATTACTTAGCTGTTGACTTCTGCATTTATTCATGTATTGTTTTCTCTATGGGCATAGCAAAGAGCACTGTCATTTTGAAAAAGTAGAAGTCTAAAGAACGAAAAATGGTTTTTAACAACTACACATTTGGTAGATGTCCAATATACAAAATATATAAAGAATATAAGAAACTAAATATCAAAACCCAAATAATTCAATAAAAAATGAGGTACTATTTTGGGGTATTCTATCACATATTGAACCCCCAGTTTGTGTTTGTATTAATAAAATAAAAACAACCTTGAGTCATGACGTAGAGCCAGAAACTAGTTGACAAAAAATCATCATAGAAAGTCAGAGGGCGTCTGGAAGAGGGATAAAGATATATACAAGCAGTAGTAGGGAGGGACTATGAGTAATGACAGATTTTGTTTTGTTTTGTTTTACAAAGTAGAAAGAAATTTTTTTAGAGATACCAGTGAGGAGGGAAGGTTAGCTAGTTGCTCCTCAACCTCTCTGAGCTAGCCAGTTTTCACCCCAGCCTCTGACTATCAAGTCTTATTGATAAATAGAATGATAGATATTTAGTTAAAACTACATTTGGTGGCAGAGGCATGGGACAGACCCAGTGGGATGCAAAATCCTGCCAGACCTAAGCCTAGGAAGTGAGTCAGCAATTACTGGCTGAAACAGCAATAGATTCAGGTACAACTGCTGTGCCCATGGGAAAACAACAGGATACAGATCTAAAAAGAGAATTCTCAATAGAGGAGTTTCAAATGGCCGAGAAACACTTAAAGAAATGTTCAACATCATTAGCCCTCTGGGAAATGCAAATATATACTACTTTGAGATTTCATCTTACAGTTCTCAGAATGGCTAAAATCAATAACACAAGTGGCAGCTCATGCTGGTGAGTATGTGGAGCAAAGGGAACACTCCTCCACTGCTGGTGGAAGTGCAAACTTGTATAGCCAATTTGTATAGCCACTATGGAAATCAGTATGGTGGTTTCTTAGAAAGAGAGAAATCCATCTACCTCAAGGTCCAGCTATACCATATTGGGTATATACGCAAAGGACACTTTATCATACCATAGGGATATTTGATCAACCTTGTTCATTGCTATGCTATTCATAACAGCCAGAAATTGGAAGCAGCCTAGCTGTCTGCAAATGTGATTTATTTCCACAATGGTGTATTACTCAGTTTTTTGACATCATGAAATTTGCAGGCAAATAGATGAAACTAAAAAAAAAATCACATTGAGTATGGTAACCCAGATCCAGAAAAAATTAGTATGATAAATGTATTATATATATTATATACTTCCTACATCTGAATACTAGTCATTAAATAAGCAATAACAAAGCTATAATCTGAAGACCCAGAGATGTCAGACATTGAAAAGTGACTAGGAGAGACACATGAGGGGGCTGGGAGGAAGAAATATATTTTGTGGGTTAGCTGGAGCTGATGAGGGTAGTGGAATAGGAACCAGAGGATCAGGGGGAAGGAGAGAAGGAATACAGAATTGAGGAGGAAATGGAAAACAGCTAGAATTGAAGGGCATTTGAGGGGAGGTAGAGAAAGTTAGTACAGTGAAACTTGCTGTATAATATGAAGGTGATTCTAATGAGATCTCTAAATAATGAGGGAGATGGAATCCCAACTGACCATCTGTTGTCATCCAATGAAACTTCCAGTATTGGGACTGGGTTTCATCCAATTGAGTTGTTGACTCAAAGGGTCCTATGGTGATTCCCAAAAAATCAAGGCTGTTAACAAGACAATAGATTGCTCTCCACAAACTGATAACAAGGCCCTGTTGCTGAAGATAATATCCATCTAACTTACTGAATGAACATGGAGAAGTTGAGCTGATGCCCACTTTATCAACAAGTTGTAATGTCTTTCACAAGACAAGGTACTCTGCAAGTTACCTAAAATGAAATGTAAATACCAAACCAACCACAAAACCTTTGATCTCCAATTTGTCTTACTTGCAAAATATGCTTGGAAAATGATGGCACAGATGTTGGGGGAGTAACCAAGTCAAATTTGACTCAAGGCCTATTTTATGAGATGGAACCTATATTCAATACTCTTGACATTGCTTGGGTAACCAAGAACAAGAAACCAGATAGCCCAGAGACCTAGGGTAAAACCAAATAATACTGTTAAAAAAAGACTCCTCATGATATTCTGTTATACTTGTAAATCAATACATTATTTAGCTATCATCAGGGAGGGTTCCTCTTGCAGTAGGTGGGAAAATACAGAGACAAAGATCTCTAAATGAAATGTCTTCATTAAATCACTGCCTTCAAAGTACAGGGAAGCCAAGAGGAAACAGGAGATTGGACATGAGGTAGAAGACACTAGCAGGACAAGGCTGTCTGAAACAGCTGAGAAACCTCTCACATGTAGTCACAGAGACTAAAGCAACAATCACAAAGCTTATATAGGACTGTATCAGATCCTATGCATATATACTATAGCTTTCAGCTTAATACTTTTATGGGTCTTCTGAATGTGTGAATGAATGAATGGGTCTCTGATTCTTGTGCCTTCTGTTGGGGCTTTTTTATTTTTCTGTCAGATCATGTCTTAAAATTTGATATGATGGTTTTTGTTTTATGATACTTTATTTTGCTATGTTTGTTGTTATCTCTTAGAAGTTTGTTCTTTTTAAATGAGAGACCAAAAGGGAGTGGATCAGATGAGAGAGGAGACAGGGAGAAACTGAGGATTAGAGGGAGAAAAAACTGTATTAAGATTATAGTAATGAGAAAAAACATGTTTAATGAAAGGAAAAAAGAAAAGAGACAATATGATATGAAGCAAAAGAAAAATAACTTTTATTTTTTTATTATGAATAAAGTCATATTTTTATCCATGTATCCCATTGTTCAAACTTCCTTCCCCATCCTGCCCCTCCCAGTCACTTTCTCTTAAAATGAGGATAAAAAATGATCCAATTCTTGAGAAGCACAGAATTTTTTATTCTTCCATAGATGTACAATCTAGAGAGAAACCAAACTACTGGGAAGATGTGTGGGTTTTGTGTCTAAGTGGATGTAAGGTTGAAAGTGTATGTTTGAACATATTATTCAGTATAAGGTACACTTATAACAAAGATGCCCCTTTGTGAAAAAAAAACAAAACAGGAGTTGACCAGTTTGATTATGTGAGATATTTAGAAATATATTCTGTAATTGAGACAATAATTCCTTTTCACCCTGTTGGAGTATTCAATTTATAGAAATATAATTCATTGTGTTTTCTTTCAGCTATTATAAAAAGAAAAATTTGTTTTAGATTTTTGAGACTTTCAGTAGAAATTATTACTTCTGAGTTGCAATTTTTGTTCTACATACACTATCTCCACATTTCAGAAAAAATGTTTATACTTGACATTATTCTTGGAAAATTTATTACTTTTCAAATCATACCTCAAAATTCTCACCAAAGTCTATATTGATTTTTTTCACAAACCTTACAAAGTTTAGATATAAAGTACAATGAATTTCTTACCAAATTGATTTTTTTTTATTGATTAACACAAAAGCTTTAGGCTTCTGACTCCAATAATAAAAGTAAGGTTTCATTATTTTAGATGTAGAGTTACACAAACAATCTTCATATGAGTCTAAATAAATATACTGAGCCCTTGAGGATCAATGATTCCATTTTGTGTGTGTGTGTGTGTGTGTGTGTGTGTGTGTGTGTGTGTTTGTATGTGTGTGTAGGGTGAAGGCTATAAGGATACACCCTCAGCAAAATTCAGATGTGTTAGGAATAATTGTAACTGTGCTCATCCTATTATAAATTAGATGCTTAGAAACAGCTCATCTGGCCAAAGTGGATCTTTGTGTTCTTTGAGTGACATTTCTTGTCTTATCTTCTAATTCTGACAACCTACATTTTACACTTGCCTTCTCAAAGTTTTACTTGTTTAAATTTGTTGTGAAGTGGGTGGGATCATCCAATATTTCCCTTTTAGTGCTTGGCTTATTTCATACAGCACAGTGTCCTCCAGGTACATTCATCTTGCCACACATGATAGGAATTCCATGTTTTAAGTGATGAATAATATTTTAGCTAATACTTTTGATATGATGTCATATACATATTACATATATGTTTACAACAATCACAAGTTGTTCTAGAACTGAGATATTCAATAAATGCTGCTGAAGAAAATTTTTTAAGTAGAGGAAAATATTTCTCTACTTAGAGTCATATGTAAAGATGCAATAAATAATCAAAACTAAAGAAGGGGAACATTACAAATTCTTTGAAGAGATATGACTGAGTGACTGAGTTTTTTCCCTCCAGATAAGACCTAAAAGAATAGAGTCTAAAAGAAAAAGATTGTAAACTTTTCAACATACTAAGATGAGAAACTTCCCTGTTCATTGTGGAGTGATTTTAAGAAAAAGGTAGGGAAAATGTAAAGGGTTCTACCTTCATAAACTAGAAAACTCTCCAGCAAATTAAACAAGTAAACTAAATTTACTTATTTAAGAAGAGAAAGGTGTGAGAAATGCCTAGTATACAATTAAATTATTATTATACTAAACACTTTATAAACTGATAAAGTACTTCTGAATCTGAGAAATACAAAGTACAAGATAGGGCAATGACTGCTCCTGTCTAAAGAAAGGATTGGATTACATAGGGATTACTAGTTCAAATTGTTCTAGAACTGGCATTTTATTTTTATTTTATAATTTAATGATGAGATGATGTTGAAAAAATTATAAAATTGGATACTTACAGCCTTGCACTTGAAAAGTTGAAGCTGTAGAATTCCGAGTTCAAGACCAAACCTGATTTACATAGTAAGACTTTTCCTCAAAGCTCAGATCAATACAAAACAAAATTGAGTATTCAGAAAATACACATTTGTAGGATTTTTGCTTTTTAAGTAATATTTTTATTGTTTGGAAGTTTTGTTTATATGGTGTGTATTGACCAAGTTTATCTACTGCTTCCTCCTTCCTACCTTCCCTAGAACCAGGACCCCTAGTCTACCTACAAACTTTACATCCTCTTTATTATAGTTACTGATAAACACTGAGTCTAATCAATGTTGCTTTATAGATGAGTATGCACCTCTCCACCAGGCATGAGCAACTTACCAGAGGCCAAGACCACAAAAGAATGTGGCTTTTCCTCTTTCAGCAGCAGCAAATAGCTCTTCAATTAATGATAGGGGTTCAGAGTCCTCTCCCCAGTTCATGTTGCACATTTTACTGACTTCAATTTGTATAGGTTTTTTATCCACAATTACTAGGTATTGATTTATGCAACAGTCAAGTTTCACTTCGAAGTTAGCATTTTATATTTCTTCCAAACTGCTGTTACATTTTCTACTATTAAGTTTCTTGATGCTTGGATGCTGGGAAGTTGATTTACATGGACTGTCCACAACTGAACCTCCATATTACTCTCTGTACTTTGATCAGCAGTGGGTGGGTAATTAACCACTACCCACTGCAAGAAGAGGCTTCTCTCACCAAAGATAGGACCAACACAGATATATGTGTATCAACAAAATATGTGGACTGACAGCATGGCCATTTTTCAAAACAATAGTAATTTCTCCTGTAGGGCCTACAAATACCTGAAATTTGACCAGGTTTCCAGTGCCAGGCATGGAACCCCTCCTGTGGAACAAGCTCCACATCTAATCAGTAAAAAGTTAGTTAGCTTCAATATCATTATGCTAGACTATTGTCCTCAATGGCACATTTTGCAAGCATGTCAGTGTTGCAACGTGCAGTGTCCAGCATTGGGTAGGGACACTGACATTCTTCTTTCCTAGAAGCCTGCTTAGTATTTCTGGCACTATGTAAGCTTATGAGGTGGCAGAAAATTTCTTGGACATTTGGAAGTTGATTTCTCTATGTTCTTCATCCAACATGAGTGATGTCTCCTGTAATAAGGTCCTACCATCTAGTTATGCTTGGAAATCAACAGCAACTGCAAAACTCTATGGTGTTTTGGGTGTCTATGAGGCCATCATGAATAATAAATGAGGTATCCCATGCTTGGCACCATTTTTTTAATTTAATAATTAGGACATTGTAATGTTAAATCTACTATTGTTTAAATAATTTAATAATTTTATAATTTAAAATCAAAGCAAAGCCCACCTTGCTTTTTAGTATCCTAATCCTATAAGTTTTCTTTGAAATGAGAACCTGGAAAGCTTATCCCAGAGTACACACTCAAAACCAATAAATTAGGATATCTTTATTATCTTAAAAATTTTCATCTCTACACACTAAAATATGCACCCAAATGCCTTATAAAAGTGGTGCAAGTGGGGAATTTCTTTTCAAGAAATGATTCCTATAAAGGTACAATGCCCCTGGTTAGCTACTAAAGGGCTGAACCACAGCTCTGACTTTATCAGACTAAATTTTATAAGGAAAATCTCTAAACAATTCTCTCCAGTGCTGGGACCCACTGACCTGAAGCTTCTTCCAACCATGTAAGGGAGATTGCAGAAAAGATATGATATATCTGTCAGTAGAAATAAAACTATTTTTGGAAAAATATAGTTTGCAGCTATTATAGTAGATTTGTGCAAAAAATCATATCCACTTCCCTGCAGTCTTATATCAGCTAGGGTTTGCTTTTTGAGAAGCCTGGAAATAATTGTACAGTCCTTTTAATAGCAAGATGTAGGCAAAAATATGAGAAAATGGGTAAAGCCTTTTTCTCTGGCAGTGAATTTTTCTGGCAGATTAAAAATTTAAACTGAAATGTCCCATATTACTGGAAGAGACTCTTCAACTTCAGGTTCAATTTAAGTATTTTTCCTTATAACAGAGCTATGTCAATTTAGTAAATGATATTGCTGTTTAAAATGTCATTCCATAACCTTCTTTAATTAAAGTGGCAGTGTATCATCAATCTGTTCCTATTAATGGATTTTTAACTGTTAGAATCTGGGCTGTAAGATATACAGTTAAATGCCCCCCTTTCAGAAAGTACCCATAGAATCCTCAGAGAATTGGAATCAGAGTTTAAAATTCAGCACTTGAAAGTGGTTTAAAGTGGTTACTTGGGAACTAGTTAAAGAGAGATGAAAGGAGCTGGGAGAGAGGGAAAGAGAGGAAGAGGAAGAGAGAGGGAGAGGGAAGGAAGGAGAAGGAGGCTGGAGGAAGACTGGAGAGAAAGTAATCAGCCTTAGCATTAATGGAGTGATGATCCCCAAGTGATTGCTTTAGTTCTGTGAGAATAGAAGGACATGTTTTTCTTAGCCTTATTTTTCTCTGGGAGATGAAAAAGTGCATTAGAAATAGAAATAGAAAATCTCACACCAATCTGATTCCTTGTGGATTATAGGATATTTTAAATTTCCAATCCTGATGATGCTCAGAGTATTTTGGCCAAGTCAAAACAATTAATGACAGTAGAAGTAGAACGCTGTGGCAAAGATTGCAGCAGTCACACAAATTTCAAACACATTGTACAATTTAGCAAAATAGTCCTAGGCATAGCTCTAAGAAGTATGGAGCAAAGGCATTGTGTACTGTATGGGTATAACTGACAAGTCCTACAGTCTTGCAATAAGAAGAACAGCGAGTTTTACCTTAAGAGAATTTAGCATTCAAATATTGAAAATTTAGGAAAAAGATCTTAATTTTTGCCTCAAAATTTTCATAGTTATTTTCACCTCCTCATATCTTTTTCTTTCTGTGATCTAATTTTTTTCTGTCCTTTTAAAATGTTTTACTTATTTTTATTTCATGCATGGATATATGTCTGTATCTCTATATCTGTCTATATCTATATATATATCTGTGAACCACATGCATGCAGTGCCAACAGAGGCCATTAGATCCTCTTGAACTGAATTTGCTGATGGTTGTAAGCCTGACTTGGGTGCTGAAATTTGAACCCAGTTCTTCTGGAAGAGCAGCCAGGGCTTTTAACTACTGTCCAGCACTGGTGATATAATTTTTCCTATTCTTTACTACTTCTTTGTAGTCTTTATGTCTGCTTAGGAATCCGGAAATTTGATATGACCTTTTTCAGCCCAGAAAGAAATTGTTAAACCTTTCTTAAACTTCACAAGAAGGGATTTTGACTTTTAAAAATTAAATGTGTGTGTGTGATTGTGGTTGTTTTTATATGTGAGTACTGTGTCTGTGGATGCCAAGAGACAGCATCTGATTCCTTGGAACTCAAACTGTAGGAAGTTGCAACACTCCATAGGTGGGAGCTGGGAACTCAACTTGGGTACTAGACAAGTGCACTATACATTCTTAACTCCTGATCCATCTCTCCAGCTCCCACAAGAGCAACTTTGAATACTCTACTTCAGTTTTTCTTTATTGCATTTATTTATTTACTTATTCCTTGGTTTTGTTTGTGTGTATATGTGTGTGTGTGTGTGTGTGTGTATGTGTGTGTGTGTATGTATTAGAATGCTGGCACACACTTGTGACTTTTGGAGAACTGCTAGTATTATTTCTCACTTTCCACCCTGAGACTTGTTCACTGCTATGCACTAGACCACAAGCTCCTGGGAATTTTCTTGTCTCCATTTTGCTTTAGTAGCAAAGGAATCACATGCAACTGTGCCCAGCTTTATATGGGTTCCAAGGATTTGAACTGAGGTCCTGTTGCTTGCATGGCAGGTACATGACCCACTCTGCCAAGTGCCCCAGTCCTTTACTTGTATGATAAATAATAACTAATGGCTAATGATACTGTTTAGGCCAAGTTCAAAGCTTGCTAGGATTTAACTTTTATTAATCATCATGATAGTTTATCTCTCTATGATGCTTACTCTAACAATTAATGGCAGATTTTATACATTAGCTCACCTTTTTCCCACCAAGAGTATGAACAGAAAAAAAAAAACCTTCCTAAATAATCTTAACCTATATTTGGTTAATGTTAAACTCCTAAGTTTTTTATGCTTTCTTTCAGGAGTAGTATTTCAATGTAGAATATCAAGGCACTATGAATAAAAATATTTTCTATCTCTAATTGAGCTTAATGGGACCTGGAAATGTAGCTTTGCCGGTATAAGTGCTCATTGAGCATTTATAAGTCTCTGGTTCAATTCCTCCTGCCCAGAATGCATATGCCCATGTACAGGTTTGCTGTATAAACTGATGTTAGAGGGCTTATGGGAGTTGGTTGTCTTTTTCCACCATGTGAGTCCTGTGGCTTGAAGTTAGACTGTCCGGCCTTTACCAGCTAAGTTATTTCACTGGCCCCTACTTCATTTTTGTGAGCTAGTTTGAAGAAGATTTTACCATAACCATCTCTGACATAACTATCATTATGTGAGTTCTTACTATGAACTATGTGCCATTCTAAGTTTGATTCATATATTAGCTGAATATCAGCAGGTCAACATTATCTTACCATTTCCATAAGTGAGCAAGAAAACTCATTCTGTATATGAATGAGTAATTCATTGAGAGACCACACTTCATTTCTGAACACATGTATTTTAATCTCAGTGCTGAATTTTGGAGATTCTGGGCTTTTTCTTTATGCTTTCTTTACCACAAGTGTATTGGTTGTACAAGTCTGATTTATTCAGCAAGAGGCAGGAGGAGATTAGGACTCTTTTTGTTCATTAAATAGAAGGAATGGAAAAAGGTTGCCTCCAATTTAGATTGGGCAAAACAATGGTGACTAGACCACAGTGTCAACAGTAATTTAACATTTAAATCAGGTAAATTGCTATGATAAAGGTTGCTCAAGACCTCATATTTCTCATTAAGGTATTACATAGGTGGGGACATACCAGGCTTAGTTCTAAAATGTATCTTAGATTTAATTAAGATGGAGTAGAGAAACCAGAATACATCCTTACAGATATATGCTAGATTTTGGAAAGTCAAATTATGATCAGAAGGATGGCTGAATAATGAAGATAGTTAGCAGAATAGATCAGCTAACTAGTAAGATTCCTCTGCTTCTCCACATAAAAGTAGCAAAAACATTGGCTAACCAGAGAATTGCACGGATGCTTCATGAACCGCTTCAAAACACTCTTGCTTCTTGATGATTCCCTGCTGAGTTCTACTGTTCTCTTTTCATGTTCAGTTTGCTCCCACTCTACCTTGAGGCAAATTTAGGAAGATACATTTTTCTATGACTATACTTTGCTCAAGGCTGATAGTCATATTTTTTTCTTAAGGAGACAGTGCCTGTTTCTCTTATGTCTTATGTTCAGAAATTATACTTTAAAACAGTCAACAACTTACTTTACTCGTAGGTCCTATTGAAGTTTCTTCACTATGCTCAAATTTTAATTGAGGAACATCTGTGAAAAGTATATTGTGTAAAATATAGTGTGGTTAAAAGTACAAATATTATAGCCACCTGTATCTAAGTTTAAAGTAGTCACTGTCAATCATAGGCAACTAATCTTGTGGAAATTAACAACAACAAAGTAACAGTGCCATAGCTTTCAGAATTTTAAAATTAAAAAAATAGTTATACATATTATCTCAATGAGCTGTTAAAGAAATTTAAACAAATTTTCACATTTTAGAGAATGAAATAGTAATCAACATTGTGTTTGTGGTAAATATTATCTTGATCATGATCATCATCATTGTAGTCATTATCATCATCCTTTTCTTCAGGAGTAATTTATTAAATGACTCATTTGTACCTTTAATCTATCCAATGATACATTTTAAATTCATCTCAGGAAACCTGATCTGAAATGTTCTGTCATAAGATGAAATCTGGTAGAGGTGAAGCTTATTTTAATATCATGTAATATATGTACATATACAACATTGTTTTCATATAATGTGTGTATTCTTATACATGTAAACATATATACCTTTTACTTGCACATGTTTCTCTTTCAATAAATTTGAGAAAATTTTATGCATTGTCATCAGTTATTTATTTCTGTGTACACATCCTCCAAATTTATTGATGAAAACAAGCAGTACATAATTTTATCATTTTGTTAGTTAAGATGGCTTTTCTTGGTGTCTCTCTGTAGCACTGACATGATACATGGCTAGAGTTAAGTTACACTACAGCATTTAGAGAGTCTTATCCTCTATGAGCCTTGTGACATGACCTCTCACATTGCAGAGGAAGCTCAGCTCCTTACAGCCTTGTACTGGATGGCATCCAAGGAAGTAAAGCACCATGAGCAAGGGTTTAATCAAGTCTTTTTTGTCATATGTACCACTGTCTCTGGCCAAAGCAAGCCACACAATGAAAGCCACATCAATGAGGAAGGTACATTAGAAGAATATGAATTATGTGAAGTGTGGCTCATTGACAGCACTGAGACACAAACTGCTTCTTTGGAACAGGGTGACTTTCACTGATGACAATGAACTGCAGATGCACAGGACAATTCTAGGAAGGCTTAGCTCTTTTCATTTGAAGACTTTTCTAATGGTTAAAGTTGTCCACTAACACATAATCTTGGAAGATATTATCTTAATGATGTACCTTTCTACTGTGATTGGATAATGATATACTGCAATGGATAAAGGTTTTTAGGGGTTTCCTTCGACACTGAAGTTAACAGAGACTTCATTGTTGTCAGCTTTTGAGTCTATGACTATAACTATTTACTGAATAGTATTGGGAGCATTTTGTTCTGTAGATAATGCAAACATAAAGGTTTGAACTATAGGAGTAAATATGAAATTTACTATTTCCCAGGTAGTTGCAGAGACTTTTTTCCTACCTCAACCTTTTTCTTTTCTTCCTAATTTTCCAATGTGTAAAGTGGAAACAAAATGGCTTATGAGGGGAAAAAGGTTACTTGGTATTTGAATTTGAAATATCCTCTGAATTCATTTGAAATTCCAATACAAAGATGGAAAAATAGCAATAAAAGTGAAGACCATGTCTGCTGAAGAAAAAGAACAACTTGAAGACAAGGTAAAACAGACAAGGTATGTTCTGAAAGAAAAATGGACACTTACATCACTCCCAAAGGTGAAACCCAATGAAATCCCAAGGATCACAATATACCCAACAAGCCTCATTTTAATGCCTCTTTCTGTTCTAAATATAGTTCCCAAATCAAAGGACATCCCTGTTCATCCATTGGTAATGCTGCAAAGAAACCAGGAAGGATATGAAACAACATTGTTACAGAGGATAGACAGCTCTATAAAAGAAGGCTGCTGACTTGAAGAAAAAACAGAAAAGGAATATTGCTGCACAAAGAGCTAAAAAAAAAAAATGGGATGTGGCAAAAAGGGAGCTGTCAAGGCTGAGCAGAGCCCAGCTTTGGAAGGAAGAGGAGATGATGATGAAGAGGATGAGGAAGAAGAAGGTGAAGATAGAGATGATGAATAAGTGGGTTCTAGCACTTTTTCTTATCTATAAAGCACTTACCTGAATTTCCTACCCTGCCCCCACAACACACAACTGTCTCCTTCTAAACAAACAGTTGTAATATAAAGTTTTGTAGGACTTATCTTTCAAATGTACAGTATCTTTTTGAAAATAGTTAATAAACACTCAAATATATTTATAGAGGGCATTTCCTCTTGATATATTAAATAGCCACTGGCTTTCCCTGGCACAGAAATTTCAAGCAGATTCTTGTTGATAGAGCACATCATTTATATATCGGGATAGTGGATTTTTTTTTTTTAATCTTCAGTTGTCTATGATGTAGTTCATTTGAAATTGAATTTTCTATTAGCTAGATACCACTTTATAATTGCAGCCCCCCGTCCACAAAAAGAATCACAGTTGTTTTCTTAACATTCTGAATGATTCTGTCTATACAAAATTTTTACTAGTGTTTTTCTTTTCATGCGCTTGAGGATTTTTTTTCCTTGGGGGAAAGCTAGTCTTTTGCCCATTGTGAGTGACATGAATTATTGCAGTGTTTATGTTTTCATATTGTTAGCTGATAAAATGCTTTTATTATACAATTGGTATACTGCGATGGAGGAAGTAATGGCTAATAACATTTTCTCCTTTTTTGCATTCAATCTCATTTTATTACTTTTGTATTTTTAATATGAATAAAGTCATATTTTTATATATGTATTCCCTTATTCAAACTTCCCCCTCCTGCCCCTCGCAGTCACTCTCTCTTCTCCCCATCACTTAATGTCTTCCCCAGCAAAGGAAGGAGGTCCCAAGGTACCAAGGTGGCTTAGTTCAGCATCCACTCCAGGCAGACCTGTTTTCCTCACTCCAACATCAAGTCTGGGTCAGTTGTTCCTCTGGAGGGAGTGGGCTCCAAGGTGCCAGGCCAAGTTGTTTCAGATCCCAAGTTGTTCAGTGGTTGTGATTTGCAGCTTGGGTGTACTTTGCTTTTTGTTTAAAGTCCACTAGTGAGTGAGTACATCCCCTGCTTATCTTTCTGGGTTTGTAATACCTTGCTCAGGAGGATATTCTCCAAACATTTAAAAAAGGAATACCAGAAGCAGCAATCCTAAAATGGGCTCATTTTACATAATACAACTTTAGTAGTAGTAGTAGAATTTAAAAACTTACCTTCTTCTTTTTCTTGGTTAAACTTTAAAAATTACATTTATTTACTTATTGTTTGTATAGAGGGGTTATGTGAGAGGTTGATTTTTCTCATGATGCATGTGTGAAGGTCAATGAACAATTTAATATTATGAATATAGGCCTCCATATACATCCCCCCCCGGCAAAAAAAATAAACTCAGTTGCTAGTGCTATTGGTTATGTTCTGCAATTTGATACTAATACTCCACTGCTAAAAATAATGTATATTTATGGCATAAATTATGGAGAAATCTAGCTTGTCAATAACTGGAAACTTCATTCCTAGTGGTTATCATTTATAGTCCAATAAAGTGCTCTAAAAGCTATTGAAGAAGTAGGATTAGCAATAAATCTTATTCAGCTTTGAACCCTGCAAACTATAATTAACTACCTTCCTGTATAATATTTCAACTGGTGAAAGAGTGATACAAATGTTACAGGAATAACTCTTCTTTCTCTTTTTCTTTCTCTCTCCCTCTTTCTTTCCTTCTTTTTCCTTCCTTCCTCCTTCTTTCCTTCCTTTCTTTGTTTCTTTCTTTCATTCATTCCTTCCCTGTTTTGGTTTTGATTAACAGCCATTCCATGAGAAGGAAGCCATATGTGATATTATGAATGAAGCCAGGAACCTGAGACAAGATAGAGTATAGGCCCTAAGGAAAATCCATTGGTATGCTAGATGAACATAGCCATAAATTGACTCTCATGACTTATTACTGTATCTATAGATTAGTGCCTTGCTCAAGCTTCATTGGATAAGCTTCTTGCAGGATATGCTAATTAACACAAAGACCTGAAACTGGACAAGTTGTGGAGAATGACAGACTTTGGAGTACCCAAATGGGAAGTCCTGAATGGGAAGTCATTATCACAACCCTTTCCAGTTTCAGAGGTTTAAATTAGAAAGAAGCACAAAAGGATTGAAAGACTCAGAGATTATTTTTTCAGAATTTTGAAGACACAACAGGGAAGTTTCACATAGGAACACCTGGAAACTGCAAGAGCATGTCCAATACTGGCACAAGACAAAATATTGCAACATTAAAGAGGGGAAGTAGTCCAAGAGATTATTCACAAACAGTAGTGTCTGGAATCAGTTTTTTGTGAATTAGTAAAGTGGCACTGAGTATATCAACCATACTATAGGATAGACCCCATGTTCAGGATTTGGTGGCCAACACAAACCAAAATTATATTATTTTTATTTTTTAAGAGGGAGAGAAAGAACATGAAGTTTTCTTGTAGGGAGGGTGTATCTAAGAGGAGTGGAAGAATACAAAAGAATATGATAAATATATGGTATATAAAATTCTCAAAAAATAAAATAGAAAAGAAAAAATAAATTTTAAAAATCAATGCAACTACTTCAGAGACAAACAATTCTTGACAATTTCAATATATTATTAAATCACAGGTTCAAGTTGGTTTTTTGTTTTCTCTGACCAATTCATTTCACTAAATTCATAATGATCCACATAACATGTTTTAGAAAAAAATAAATTAGATGAATAAACACAAGTAAAACTATCTTGAGGCCTAGAGTGACCCCATCTTTCCCTCCATTACATATTTATTCAACAGTCCACCCAAGTTGTTTTTGTTACACCTTTAATTTGTCAAGTACATTTTGAAGGATGATGCTGAAGGGATCAGAGGATGTCAACTGGGTCTGTGTAGGAGTCACCTGGGCTATGCAAGACAAGTGGATGAAAAGCCACCCTCTTCCAAAGATTCACACTACAGAGGAATGTACTGCGTGAACGCTCAGTACTGTCAAGTTCAAACAGCTTAAGGGCTTTTCATGTCTGATACCTAGTCTCTTCACTGGCGTACTCAGGGATCATTGCAAAGGTGAATTGAAATGTGCTTTGGAATAAAACTCTTTTTTTTAATGACTTTCTTTGCTTCAGAAAAATACAACACTTGATTTATTTAACCTTTGTTATCAGAAAAGTGTATCTCTGTCTGACAGTTCCTAGGTGTTGGATTTCTCTCTTACCTAGATCCATAGCAGGTTGCATTAGTCACACTGCATTATGTTGCACTAAATCAAGTGACACAATGTGACTATTAATGTTGTGATGTGTAAGAGCATGTCTCACTTGAGACTGGGGAATGTTATGTCGAAAACCAGCTGTCTCTGCATTATTTCATAAAGCTTTTCACCTCAGAAATGGAGTTGTTTGCCATCTAAATGCTTTTATTGACAATTTTATATATATTTTAAAGCCTATATTTTTTTCTTTAGGACCACTAAATATTAATGATCCCACTAAATCTTTCAATAATAAAATAAGAAGTTATATAGGTGATTATGGAGAACATCTATTATTTCTGTATTTAGAGAAATTAGAAGGACAGAGTCAGGATATCCAGAATACACCTTTTCACAAAATTGATCATGGTCGATCAATAGACTTTGTTATTGATCTTTAGGCTTGTTGTTGCTGTCACACTATTTCCCCATTTAGTCTAATTTCTACCAAGTAGAGAAGCAGGTTTGAAGGTATATCATTTCCTTGACTTCACAAACCTAATCCTCCTTTGTGTTCTGAGATTTATGACTCCTGCTCTAATATCATAAGATCTGAGGCAATTAAAGGTTAATTCTCTTCTCAAGGAGATATTATACACAAAAGTTAATCCATTGTTTCCATTAGAAACAAGATTATTTGTTCTAGGGCAAGAGATTGATTTTTGCTTCTGCTAGGAAAGAATCAATATTATTCCTTTGTCATTAGTCTGCAGATGCACAAAATATAATAATGATTTCTAATCATATAACTATTCCTATTTACACAAAGTTTCATCTATTTTTAAAGATTAGAGATGAGTTCTAAAATTGTTGAGGCTTTTTTCCTGGACATTATGCTATATGCAATATTTAGGAATTTTTAGACTTTAAAGTTAATATTAAATGTTAAAATCCAGATTCATACTCTGTAATGAACTAGAAATCCTAAATGCACTTCTTTCTACCTATTATTTCACCATTCATTTTCCCTCTCCTCCCTCATCTTTCTGACATCTAATGACAGTTCTTTAGTTTTGCCAAAGTAAGATATGTATGTTATAAAAATAAATTAAATATTATAAAGGTCAAAGTCTCATGATTTCCAGTCAGTATTCATATTCATCTACAGCTCCACTGTAAGTTCATTTTAGCCATTTATATTTCATTTAAACTACAGAAATTTATAGTTATCTTTCTCCATTACATATTACCTTCTTATAATACAGAATTTCAGGAAAAATATTCTCTTAGAAAAATATACATTAGGAAGAATATGCTATTTTCCTAACATTGATGTCTTATTATATAAAATTGTATTTTTAACTGAACATTGCAGGAGACCATTTATGTCATTTTAATTTTTTTCTTTTCTCAATAGTAGACATTGAGAGATTAGTAATCCTCACTTTATAAAACATGGCCGTTCACTCCCTGAACACAGGCCCTAAGACTCCCATCTGCAGCTTTGGCAGCAGAACACAGTCTGCTTAGACCGCAACTGATATAATAGCAGCATGAAGGTGTAGGAGCAGCTGAGTTCCTGGGTGCACATATGAGAGGTCAGAGGTGAGGGTCATCCCCCTTAGGACAAGTGCTGACTTCTGATCCCTGAATCTAGGCCCTAAGATAGGGATCACAGCTCTGTAGGCAGAAAACAGTCCACTCAGATCACAACTGGCATAATAGTACTGCCACCTCAGGCAAGCAGCTGATCCTTTGAACACACAGCTGATTAAGAACCCTCAGACCAACAACCCATTAAGAGCCAACCAAGAACTAACCAAGAATGAATTGAGGAAACAATGGGCAGATGCCAATGCAAGAATACATAAAACAATACAAAGATCAACAAGATACCACTAGAAGAAGCAAGTGGTTATCTAGCTTCAAGACCTCAACATAACAATAAAGAGGAAGCAGAAGGAAATGACCTTAAAAACAGCTTTATGAAACTAATAGAAGCCTTAAAAGAGGATACAAAAAGTTGCCTTAAAGAAATAGAAGAAAATTCAAACAGAAAATTAGAAGAGATGAGCCAATTCCTGAAAGAAAATAAAGAAAACTAAGAAAAAGAACATAAATAGGTGAAAGAAACATTACATGAATTAAAAATTGAAATAGAAACCCTAAAGAAGGCACATACCAAGACAAAACCAGAAATAGAAAACCTTAAAAAGGAAAACTAGACCACAGATTCAAGTATAACCAACAGAATCCAAGAGATGGAAGAGAGAATCTCTGGAGTGGAAGACTCAATAGTGATAATAGATACATCAGTTAAAGAAAACACTAAAACTAAAAAAGTCATAACACAAAATGTTCAGGAAATTTGGGACACCATGAAGGGACCAAATCTGAGAATAAATGGAATTGAATAAGGAGAATACCAGCTCAAAGGCACAGAAAATATATTCAACAAAATCATGGAAGAAAATTTCCCCAAACTAAAGAAGAAAATGCCTACCAAGATAAAGGAAGCCTACAGAACACTAAATAGACTAGACCCACAAAAAAGTCTGCTCACCATATAATAATTGAGTCACTAAACCTATAGAACAAAGAAAACATGCTAAGAGCTGCAAAGGAAAAAGACCAAATCACCTATAAAGGCAGACCCATCAGAATAACACACAAACATCCAATGGAAACAATGAAAGCAAGAAGGTTCTGGTCAGACATTATACAGACACTAAAAGTGCATGGAAACCAACCTAGACTACTATACCCAGCAAAACTATCTATCAACATAGGTGGAGTAAACAAGATATTTCACAACAAAACCAGATTTAAATAATACCTAACCATAAATCTGACTTGACAAATAGCCCAAGAGGGAAAACTCCAACCTAAGGAAACCAGAAACAGCCATTGTAACCACAATTAAGCCCACAGAAGAAACCCCCCAAAAGGAAAAATAAGCTAGTACAAAAAATTGACAGGAAATATTGATTATTGGTCATTAATATCCCTTTATATCAATGGACTCAATTCATGTATGAAAAGCATGATATATACAAAAATAGAGAACCATGTTTTTGCTACATACAAGAAACACACCTCAGCTTCAAAGACAGACACAGGCTCAGAGTAAAGGGTTGAGAAAATACTTTCCAATAAAATGGCCCTAGGAAACAAGCTAGTGTAGTCATTTTAATATCTAACAAAATGGACTTTAAACTAAAATAAATAAAAAGAGACCTGGATAGACACTACTTATTCGTCTCTGGAAAAAGCCACCAAGACAAAATTTCAATCCTGAATATCTATGGCCCTATCAAAAGGACACCTACATATGTAAAGGAAACACTACTAAAGCTTAAACCTCATATCAAACCTGACACTAATAATGGGAGACTTCAATACCCCACTTTTACCCTTGAATAGGTCAACCAGACAGAAACTCAACAGAGAAAAAAAGGTTCTAGCAGAAGTTATGATGCAAATGGACTTAGTACATATATACCAAATCCTCCACCCAAACAAAAAGGAATATACATATTTTTCATCACCCCACAGACTTTCTCTAAAATTGACCACATTAGGTCATAAAGCAAATATCAACAGATACAAAAAATGGGCATAACTCTTTGTACCATATCAGATCACCATGCTCTAGAGTTCAAAAACATCAAAAATCACAAAAAGCCTACCAACTCATGGAAACTAAACATCACTCAGCTGAACCAGCTCTGGGTCAAGAAAGAAATTAAGAAAGAAATAAAAGACTTCCCAGAATTCAATGAAAATAGATCCACAACATACCCAAACTTATGGAACACAATGAAAACAGTCTTAAAAGGAAAATTCATAGCAATAGATACCTACAAGAGAAGATGAGAGAAATCCTACACAAGAGAACTATCAGCACAGCTGAAAGCCCTAGAAGCAAACTCACCTAAAAGGAGTAGATGACAGGAAATAATCAAACTTACAGCTGAAATCAATACAATTGAAACAAAATGAACAATACAAAGAATCAATGAATCAAAGAGTTGGTTCTTTGAGAAAGTCAACAAGATAGATAAGCCCTTATCCAAACTAACCAAAAAGCAGAGAGAGAGAGTGTCCAAATCAACAAAATCAGAAATAAAAAGGGGGACATAACAACAGACCCCCCTGGAAATCCAAAGAATTATCAGGTCATACTTTGAAAATCTATACTCCATAAAAAAGGAAAATGCAGAAGAAATAGACAGCTTTCTGGACTGGTATCACTTACTAAAATTAAATCAAAATCAGAATAAAGACTTAAACAGTCCTATAATACCAAAGGATATTGAAACTGTCATTAAAAGTCTCCACAATAAAAAAGCCCAGGCCCAGATAATTTCAGTGCAGAATTCTACCAGACATTCAAAGAAGAACTAATATCAATACTACTCAAATTGTTCCCTATAGTATATAATGAAGAAATATTTCCAAACTTTTTTTGATGATGCCACAATAACCCTGATAACCAAGCCACTCAAAGACACAACAAAGAAAGAGAATTACAAACCAATTTCTCTCACGAACACTGATGCAAAAATTCTCAAGCAAATTCTGGCAAACCGAATTCAACAACATATAAAAAAAGTCATTCACCACAATCAAGTAGGCTTCACCCCAGAAATATAGGGATGGTTCAACATATTAAAAACTATAAATGTTATTCATCATATAAACAAATTGAAGGAGAAAAAACACATAATCATCTCTTTAGATGCTGAAAAAACCTTTGACAAAATCTGTCTCTCCTTTATGATAAAAGTTCTGGAGAAATCAGGAATAGAGGGACAATACATAAATATAATTAAGGCAACTTACAAAAAGCTGATGGCCAACATCAAACTAAATGGAGAAAAACTCAAAGCAATCCTACTAAAATCAGGAGCTAGACAAGACTGTCCCCTCTGCCCTTAATTATTCAACTTAGCTATCGAAGTTTTAGCTAAAGGAATAAGAGAACAAAAGGAGATTAAGGGGATACAAATTGGAAAAGAAGTGAAACTATCTCTATTTGCAGATGATTATATACATAAGTGACCCACAGAATTCTACCTGGGATCTTTTACATCTGATGAACACCTTCAGCAATGTAGCAGGATACAAGATTTACTCAAATAAATCAGTAGCCCTCTATATACTAAAGATAAAAGAAGTAAGGGAAAAATCACCTTTTATAATGAGTACAAATAGCATTAAATACCTTGGTGTAACTATAACTAAGGAAGTAACAGATCTGTTTGAGAAAAACTTTAAATCGCTGAAGAAAGAAATTGTAGAGGATATCAGAAAATGAAAAGATCTCCCATGTTCCTGGATAGGTAGGATAAACATAGTGAAATTGGCAATGTTATCAAATGCAATCTACAGATTCAATGCAATTTCCATTATAATTCCAACACAATTTTTTACAGACCTTGAAAGAACAATACTCAATTTCATTTGGAATAACAGGAAAGCCAAGATTGCCAAAACAATTTTGCTCAATAAAAGAACCTCAGGAGGCATCATCATCCCCAACTTCAAATTATACTGTAGAGCTAGAATAATAAAAAAAATGCTTTGTAATGGCATAAAAATAGACTTGTAGATCAATGGAATAGAATTGAAGATGCCAACATTAACCCACAAACCTATGAACAAACACATAATTTTTGACAAAGAGGCCCAAAATATTCAATAGAAAAAAGATAGTATCTTCAACAAATGGTGTTCGCATAACTGGATGGTAGTGTGTAGAAAAATGCAAATAGATCCAAGCCTATCACCCTGTACAAAACCCAAATTCAAGTGGATCAAATACCTCAACATAAACCCAGCTGCACTGAGCTTGATAGAAAGTGGGAAATATCCTCCAATGCATAGGCACAGGTGACCACTTTCCAAATATAACACCAATAGCACAGACATTAACACAGCAATCTATAAATGCAACCTCCTGAAACCGAGAAGTTTTTTTAAGGTCAAGGACAGAGTAAAGAAGACAAAATGACAGCCCAGAGGATGAAAAAAGATTTTTTACCAACCCTAAAAGTGACAGAGGATTGATCTCTAAAATATATAGAGAACTCAAGAAACTAGAGCTCCAAACCCTAAATAACCCAATTAAAAAATGGGTTTCAGAACTAAAAAGGGAATTCTCAGCAGAAGAATTACAAATGTCTGAAAAGTACATGAATAAGTGCTCAACATCTTTAGTTATCAGAGAAATGCAAATCAAAACAATTTTGAGATACCATCTTACCCCTGACAGAATGGCTGAAATTAAAAACACATTTGCTGGAGGGGATGTGAAGCAAGGGGAACATTCCTCCATTGTTGGTGGGAGTGTAATCTTGTTCAGCCACTCTGGAATGCAGTATGGTGGTTTCTCAGAAAACAGGGAATCACTCTTCCCAAGGATCCAGCAGTACCACTACTGAGCATATACCCTAAAGATGCACATTCCCACTCTAAAGGCTCAACTATGTTCATAGCAACATTATCTGTAATAGCAAGAACCTGTAAACAACCCAGATGCCCCTCAACTGAAGAATGGATTAACAAACTGTGGTACATCTACACAATGGAGTACTACTCAGCAGTAAGAAAAACATGATATCCTAAAATTTGCAGGCAAATGGATAGAATTGGAGAATATCCTCCTGAGCCAAGTATCAAAAACCCAGACAGAGAAGCAGGGGATGTACTCACTCACAGTGTTTTTATTTTTTATTTTTTTTAAAGATGTCATTGTATACAAGAGCTTAAGGCTAGAACATAGCTAAATGACACAGTGCTTTTCTTCTGCATTGATGGCCTATGGCAAGGGTGTGGGTGAGAAAGGACTGGGTTTTCTTTAAGGGTGTGACTACAGGAGTTGAATTATGCTCCAGTAAGTAAATGAACAGCATGAATGGGCTTCTGTTTTGTAAATAAGAGTGGGTATAAAACTGAGAGGACTGATAACTGAGTTTGAAGGGGTACACGATGTAAAGTCACCAAATAATAAATAAATGTATTACATAAAAAAATAAAAGAATAATACATGGGAAACAAAAGAAAAATAATGAGGTTGCTAGTTGGGTGTATCAGATGGTTTTGTGTTTAAAATGCAATATAAAAGTTAGAAATTAATATTTGTGATGTTAATTCAAGAATAAAATGAAAATAAATATAACCTTTCCTCTGTTGTAAGCACATATTGGTTATACACACTTATGTTTAGATATATCTACACATGCCAGTTAAAATTTCATAGGTGTGTGTGTGTGTGTGTGTGTGTGTGTGTGTGTGTGTGTGTGTTAGTGGTAAATATCTTTGATCCCTATGCTTGGGTAGTTCAAGCCCAGGCTTTTCTGTAAAGCTATTTCCAGGACAAGCAGGAAACCCTGTCTCAAATCCAAACACCTGAATTCATGGATTCAACGTTAAAGAAGGGACCTCAGTGGGTGAAGAAGAAAGAACATCATACAGTTTCAAATAAAAAATGTTTATGGGCTCCAAATACTTATTGGAAACATCTCAAAGCTTTGGTAGAAACAGGAGCAGAGTTAAAAGTTGGCATAATCTTATGTACCTGGCATAAAAATTCAGATTGGCAAAATGATTTTCAGTGTTTGTACAGTTTTACCAGAAAATACTATATCACCAGTTCTAGCTATCCATGTAGATAAGTACGACCCATAGAGCAGAAAGATTTTCACATAAAGCCCTAAAGTGTTATGTTGACAAATATGAAAAGTACAACAAAGTGCCTTTGGAATTCTATAGGGAAAATAACAATGATTAAGTTTACAGAAACAGCAAAAATGTTATGAATAGAGAGTAAAATAAATGTATATTTTTCTAACAGATAATTATCACAGCAATAATAACAGCAAGCTGCCAAATAGGGACAGAAAAATTTGAGAGAAAAACTAAAAACATAACCCAAATTATATGACTTAGAAATGAATGCTGTGCTGGCTGTTGGGGGAGATGAGACAGTCAAAATGAGAGACAAATAGTTATCACTAATGGTGATAATTAGAAAGCAGACAACACAGAAGTGACACAAATATAACTAGACTAAAAGCACAAAGGAGAAATTAAGAAGTGGAAAAAAGACCCATGAACTTGAGCTATGGTGGGCAAGCAAATTGACTAGATGATTTTAGAATAGGGAAAAGAAGATAAAGAAATGCTTTCTTATTCTAAGCCATTCTTCAAATCAGATATGATTGCTGAGAACTGAACAAGGTACTCCATACTATAGAAGGAAAACCATATTAGCATTTAGCCATTATGGCTGTGAAATAAATCTTGGATGAAACAGGAGATTATTAAGAAATTGGATTTAGGTTTATAGAAGTCTTGTCATCTATAGAAATAAATGCCTGTAAAGAAAGAGTTGGAAGAAAATGAATCTAATTCAGAATTAATCTACCATTTAAGAGTTACAGTTAAATAGAATGCATAAAAGTAAGATAATTTATTTCTTTTAAAATTTTTAATGTATGTGTGTGTATGTACATTATGGCACACATGTGGAGGTCAGAGGACAATTTGAAGAAATTAATTTTTTTCTTTTATCTTATTGACCCAGAACTTAGGGTTAGGGTTGGTGGCAAGTGTCCTTGACATTTTGAGATATTTTGCATGCTTTGAGAGATAGACATCAATGGCTACCATAAACCACTACTTCTATAAATCACTTCTAAAATTTAGAATACTGTTGGTTGAGACAATAGTGAACAAGTAAATTCATGAAAGCAATATCAAACCTAAATATTAATTAATTGTAGAAGTGTGACAATAACATGATCAAATTTAGATTCCTAGAAAAAGGTTTTTAGATAATAATAATGTGAAATAGATTGCAGCATATAAGAAAAGCACAACCTTGGTCTTTGGGGGAAGGTGCTTATCTCAAAATATGCAAATATTTATATAAAACTATCTAAGAAAATTTTGCAGGTACATGAGCTTTAGAGCAGTAATGTCTTGAAACTGGAAAAAAGAATATGGGGGTCAACAATTATTTCAATATCTTATAGAGAGTGTTTATTATTTTATAATTTAGAATACTTGTGAAACATTTCCAAATTTTTGTATTGTCAATATGTATTGCTTATATTTGTATTTTTGCATATTTAAAACATTTAAACATTCCATATTTATTCCTACTTGATATCTTATTCCTTCAGAGGCAGGTTTATTAAGGCTTATTTTATGATTTGTATTATTTTATTTAGTTCTTAAAAGCACCCTTTGCTTTTTCTTTTACTTATTTTTTTTTTATAATTTTCTTATATTTTTTCACATAGTTCCACTGAGTCTCAGAGTCTAAGTGGGATCTTCATTCTTTTTTTTTTTTTTTAAACTTTTATTTATTTATTTATTTGCCTTGGTGTTTGCCTGGAACTGGAACTACAGACAGTTGTTAGCTGCCATGTGGGTGCTGTGACTCGAACCCGGGTCCTCTGGAAGAGCAGACGGTGCTCTTAACCGCTGAGCCATCTCTCCAGCCCCGGGATCTTCATTCTTTGTGCTGTATTTTTTCCATTGATTCTTCCATAGCGACCTTCTCTTTCGTTTCTTTTGTGTTTACCAATAGGTCCTTACTTTTGTCAGCTTTACATCATGACATTATTCTAAAAGCATGACTCTTAGGTAATATTCTGAGCAGAGACTGCTGAAGAGTTATGTTCTGAATTCTCACACCAGATCTGTCTGTACCCTATCTTGAGTGCTTGTTTACTGCTGACACACAAGAGATCACATCAGGAAGAGGGGAGGACTCTTTTGGGATGAATATGTTCAGGATTTTATAGCCTTCTTTGTCTAGGCCATCTTTCTTTTTTGGTTTTTTTTTTTAAGGATTTATCTTATTTATTATGTATACAGTGTAAAGAAGAGGGTATCAGATGTCAACAGAGATGGTTATGAGCCACCATGTGGTTGCTGGAAATTGAACTCAGGACCTCAGGAAGAACAGTCAGTGCTCTTAACCTCTGAGCCGTCTCTCCAGCACCCAAGTCCATTTTTCAAGTCCATTTCTTATTCTCTGGCCAATGCCAACAAGAAATTAAGAATGTTCAAATTGCTGCTAGAAATAGCTGAGTAGTTAAAAGCCCTGACTGCTTTCTCAGTGGCCATTGATTTGATTCCCAGCACATGCATGGCAGCTACCAATCACCTGTAACTCATTCCAGTGGAGCCAACACCTCCTCTGTCCTTCTTTATGGCCTCTGTGCAGTCTTGTTTGCATAAAGAACACAGATATAGATACCAGAAAACATTCATACACATAAAGTAAAACAAGTTTAAAACAAACCACAAATAATGCCCAAGCTATGTTTTGTCATACTGTGCAAACTTAGGGTTATATGCTATCTATTCAGTGGATGACAAATGCCACATAATGAATTGGGATTGCCTCATTTAAATTTTACTGGAACATAGTCAATATCCTGAACATTTATGTTCTATTTATGTTAGAGCTCATCATCATTTCCCAGCTATTCTGATGCTCTCGATCCCTTGCTATTACAGAAATAAAAACCTTTATTGTCTCTTTTAAGCATACTTATTGGCGTCAGGACAATTTTTTTTTATATTTATTATATTCTGATGATGGTTTCCTCTCCCCTAACTTTTCCCAGATTCTCCTGTTAAGAGAAGTGACAAAAGTTATCTTGTGAGTCAATGCCAAGCCGTGCCACTAAGAGATCAAATCACACAACAGCTCTAATGCAAAGACATTTATTGGGAGAGGAGTGCAAAAGGCTTTCTCAGAGTAGGGATGAGAGAGACAGGGAGAGGGAAAAAGAGAGGGAGAGTTTGGGAAACAGAAAGAATGAGAGACAGGTCAGTAACACTGAGATGGGCCTTTTTAAGGGGCACATGTTGCATTGAAAAATATGCAAATCGTAGCTACAGTAGAAATATGCTGCAACTGGAGGTGGTAGGGTATGATGTAACCTGCTGGTGCTGAGCCCACAAAATAGGATGGCAGAATTTCTGATTTCTAACACTAACATTACTAACATTGCTCCCTTTTATTTGTTATAAAAGGTGAGAAAATAGGAAGAGGTGATGTAGAGGAAGAAAGGAGGGCACTGTGATTTTTAGATTACTTCCTGTTGTCTTGGGGATTTGACATATTTGGGAACCCAAGAAAGCTGAGATGCTTTTTAAGTCCTGGAGGAGCTGGCTTTTTGACTTATGGTCTATGCTCTGTGGGATCATTTGGTGCTAGGAAAGTGCTGGCATAGTTCAAAGCTGGACACCTGCTTTGAAAGTCTCTGAGATGTAAATTTTGAAACACCTGGAACTTTCAGGATGCTAGAGGTAAAATATACAGTTATGGACTAAGAAGCTTAAGGGGAAATTTTTCTTCTTAGTTGTACTCTTAAAAGGGAAATGCCCTTGCTGGGGAGGAGATACAGTGATTTGGAGAAGAGAGAGTGATTGGTAGGGGCAGGAGGGGGAAGGGAGCTTGAACAAGGATATACATGGATAAAAAATATGATGTCATTCATAATAAATTTAAAAAAATAAGAGGGAAATGGGGAAGGGATCACATTCTCAGGAATAAGTGGAATATACAGGTGGGGGGACAGGCTATTGATTGAAAAAAATACTTATATGGAGTCAATTTGACCCATCAATGGTAGGTTCAATTTGATTCCCTGAAGCTTTCAATAATTCTTTTGAGTTTAAAAAAGTACAAGTTTTAAACACATTACCATTACTATTATTTGTAATTTATACTGAAATTCACATTGTAGAAAAGGTGGTAGACTAACACCTTTGTGTCTTGGTAGAAGCTTGGGAAATGATTTTAAGTTAAAAGCATGATCATTCTTTAACTTGAGCTCAGAGAAGACAGAAACCTTTAGTGGAGCAGAAGAGCAAAAGCTTCCTTAATCTTGACTTTTAGTGTAAATTCAGACATGAAAAAGGGGCTTCTTCTTCCTTCTGTACCGAAGACTGGATGTGAGTTGAGGAAACAGACATTTCGAGCATAATGAGAAGTCTCTTTAAGTCTGTACTTAGAAGATAATCAAAGGGAATTTAAATCCTTGAGCTTGTGAATATGATAATAATAGTAGTGTTTTACCAGAGCTAGATTAATAGGTTATCAGAACTCCATTGATAAATGTTACAACTCTGAACTTTTGAAGTCTTACTATAACAGTAGCATAGTGAAGGAAAGAGACCTGAAACATTTTTCAATTATTTTATATACTCTAAGTCACTTCTTATCACAATGTTTTTCATATCCTCTGACCTTTATGATCTGCACTTACAAAATTTACAACACCTTTTTAGACCCTAAAACAATTTCTTAGTTCCTCATAGCTTAAGATTTCATAACTTCAGACCTTACTTAAACTTTACACAATTTTTTCTATTCAGTTATTCACCAAAAGACATGGGTCATTGATTACCTTAAATAAATAGTATATATATATATATAGTAAAAGAATAGTAGGAAAAAAATCTGTTTTGTGAATCCACCTCTTTTCTGAGACTGGTAACAAGGTAAAATGTGTTTAGACCTAGTAGTAGCTCTAGAAAAGTGAGACCTGTAGCCAGATTTTTAATATGAAGAGAACTGAGGAGACAATTAAACATTATTAGCTGTTCTTAAACTGATCAAGCTATCACTAGCTTAGTCATCAACACTTCCCAGTGACCTGAGAAAAATTAATTTCACCCGAGGAAGCAAGAAGTACAGATCAAGCATCTTCTAAATATGTTAAAAATGCCAGAGACTTTCTGTCTACCTGGATAATCACCCTGGATTATTTTATGGTCATTGGAGGTAGAGATCCCAGGGCAGCATTTGTCTTTGGCCTCTAGGCCCAGAAGAACTGACAGACAATCCTGTGGATGGGATGGTCTGGTCTATCTTATCTTGGCAAAGTGTGACAATCAACTCCCAGTATTTACTTGCACACTGTTTGGACAGCATCCTTTCAGCAGTTGAGGAGGTAAAAAGCAAAGCATGCCTAAGCTGCATACCACAACCGTTGAACAGTTTAGGACTGGAAACACCTTGGACTGACTCCTTGGATCCCACTCCCCCTAGAGGAACACCTGACTTAGTCTTGATGTTGGGGCTAGAAAACTGGATTTGCCAGGAGTGGAGGCTGAACTAAGCAATATTGGGACTTTGGGACCCTGGGATCGCCTCCCCTTGTGGGGGATGTGGAGATGTGGAGAAGAGAGAATGACTTGATGTGGTGGGAGGGGGAAAGGATCTTGATTAAGGATATACAAGGATAGAAAATGTAACTTCTTTTTTTCATAATAAAAAAAAGAAAAAATAGATCACCCATAGTGATCAAATCTAGTACAGCCATTGTAAGTCAGTGAAGTGGTTCCTCAAGGAGATGACAATCAATCTACCTCAAGATCTTGTTCTACCACTCTTGAGCATATACCTAAAAAAAAGTTTCATCCCTACCTCAAAGACATTTGCTCAACTATGTTAATTGCTTTTCTACTTATAATAGATGGAAATTGAAAACAACCTAGATGTCCCTCAAGAGAAGAATGTATCAAAAATGTGGTTCATTTATGCAGTGGAGTATTACTCAGCTGTCTTAAAAACTGAAGTCATAAAATCTGTAGCCAAGGGAATGGAACTAGAAAAAAACATTATCTTGAGTGATTTAACACAGAAACATAAAGGAAATTATGGTCTGCATTTATTTATATCTGCATATTAGTTGTAGTTGATACAATCCAGAAACTACAGAGGTTAGGTAAACAAATAGGACTAGAGGGCCAGGAAAGAGAAATAAGACAGAAAGTGATGGGTAGATCGAGAGGATGCTGGAATGTGAGCATCAAATGGGGAAAAGGAAGGAAAGACAAGGGAGATACTCAGTGACAGACATTTAAATTAAAGGCCATTTGAGGGGCAATATGGAAACCTAATATAGTAGTAACTTCCAATAATATATAGGTATTTAAGGGGAACCTATTAAAATCTCCAAATAATGGGGAGACAAATCCCCAACTGGCCATCTTTTGTCAACAAATGAAGCTTTTAGTGACAGAATAGAGTTACATCTAATTGATTTATTGGTCAAAAAGATTCCAAGAATATCTCTCCAAGAATATCTCCAAGATAGTCAGAATAAGATTCTCTCTCTTATTCTCTCTCCAAGTTATCTCCAGGCTGCAAGGCCCTAGTGAAGACAATGCTCTCACAACTCATTGAAAATAGAGAAGTTCAGCTGGCGCTTATGTGGTGCTTTTACCACTGTGGTGATATGTTATCTATTTAATAAAACCAGTCTGTAATATCAGAGGATAAAGCCACCCATAGTCAATCCAGGAGGGTCAGAGAGTGGTAAATCATGCCTTTAATCTCGTAACTCCAGAGACAAAGATGTTTCTGTTTTTCTGTGAGTTCAAGGCCTAACTACCAAGTAGTAGTAGCTCACACCTTTAATCTTAAACTGGATTTGAAACAACTGGGCAAAGAAGGTATTTAAGGCAGGCAGAGGAAGATAGAGATTTATTCAGTACAAGTGATGAGAGGCTGAGGAAGCTGGAAGATAGCTCTTAACTTGAAAGGCTTGCTGGGTGAAATTTGACTGTGGTCTGTTTCCTCTCTCTGATATTTCAGCTTTTTTCTCTGGATCTGAGTATCATTTAATACAACCCGAATTTGTGCAACATTTGGCACCCATCCTTGGGGCAAGGATTCCCAAAAAAGCAACTTGCTGGCCAGAGCTACCCATAGCCAGAGGAGTAATTACCAGCTGGCTAGGCTTTCTGTTCTGAGTTATCTTCCGGTCTTAGGCAGATTGGCCACACTTGTTTCCTTTCCACTGTAATGTGGGTAACTTTTTCAGGCAGTGGCCTCTTTTCCTTGGTGGGTTGTGGGTTTTTTTTTTTTTTTCTCTTCTTAGACCTCCCTCTACTTGGGCTGCTACCACACTAGGTAGCTGCCCCACTTCACAGTCATCTGAATTATAACTGACAACTAGATTGATGGTCAGTATTAAATTTTTTTTTTAAAGGGAAATTTGTTTAAGGAAATGGAGAGTGTTTGGTCTTTCTGTGATTTTACTCTAGATGATTTGATATTGGAATCAGTAAAGGAAAAGATAAAATAGATGGGAATATCATAATTTTTATCATATTGTTTATTATAAATATTTTGGTTTGATTTCAGTTTTCTCACTTAAGTCAATTAATGTGAATGCCAAGAAGAAAGTCTTTAAGAAGCCTATTAAGAGAGGACACAAAGATATTCAAACCCAAACCGAGGAATATAAGGAACCAATGTCTTCTAAGATTACACAAAAACAGCCAGTCAGAGGTGGCCCATGCCATTAGTCACAGCCCTTGGGAGACAGAGGCAGGAGGATCTCTGTGAGTTTGAGGGCAGCCTGGTCTACAATGCAAATTCCAGGACAGCTAGAACTGTTACACTGAAAACCCCATCTCAAAAACAAAACAAACAAACAAAATAAATAAACAAATAAAGGCTGGAAGAGATGTCTCTGTTCTCTGATATTCCAGGCTGTTTTTGATATATATATATATCACCGCACACCACTAAGATCTACTGTCTTTGGTACAGGAAGGTATTTTGTAGGCTACCAAAAAAGAAAGTAACATCCTGAATCTTCTTCAGTAGTGTCCTGCCTGCAAGACATGGTAAGGAAATGGTTGCCAATAACCTGTGAGAGGTGACCACGTAATATCTTATTTGACTGAACATGAGATGTAACCCATAGTTCATACTGTGTGACCAAGAACCTGAGACTAGACAGCCCAGGGACACAGTGTAAACCGAAATACTATTGTTCCAAACTAAAAATAATAAACTGTTTCTTAATGACATTTCCTACATTCATAGATCAGTACCTTGCTCAGCCATCATTAGAGAAGCTTCCTCCTGCAACAGAAGGGAGAAAATAGAGAAATCCACAGCCAGAGAATATGCAGAGTCGTAGAGACCTTAGAACACCAAGTCCTAAGTGGAATGTCTCCATCAAATTCTTCCCCTCAGGGGTCAGGGAACTCCATAAAGAGGAGGCAGAAGTATGGAGGTTACCCAGAAAACTAGGCCTTCCAAATCAACATGATCTATGTGACATAGACTCACAGAGATTGAAGTACCCTGCACAGGGCTTGCATGGGTCTGTCCAGGGTTTTCTTAGTAGAAATGGCTTCCAGTTTATTGTTTTTATTCCTATAAATTCTCTTGAGTGTGAGAATGAGTGGAACTCTTTTCTCTTTCTCATCTTTCTCTCTGGTTTTTGAGACAAGGTCCCTGTGTAGTCTTGACTGTCTTGTAAATTGCTCTGTAGACCTGTTTTTCTATAACTCAGAGATATACTTACCTCTACCTCCTGAGCTCTTGGGGTCTATCACCACGTTTGTTTGCTTTGTCCAATTCCAATATCTCAGTTTCTTAATATTTTATGGCATTATATTTTATTTTGTTGATATCTCATAGAAAACTGTTTTGTAAGGAGACACAGAAAGGTAGTGGATTCTGAGTGGAGGGAAGGCGGGGGAACAAGAAGTACTGGGAGTGGGAACTGTGATCAGGAATTACTATGCATGGAAAAAAGTCTACTTTTAATAAAAGATTAAAAAAATACTTTCTGGCATGATACACTCTTTTGTGGGTGAGCCATAGTTGTATATCAAGGCATGTTCCACATAGTGTCTCCATCATGGCCCAGGACATGGGCAATGCTCCATTTGACAAACTTCTCATATTTGTGGTAAAATAAAATGTAGAGAAAGCAGACAAATTTTCACTCAAAATTATATTTTAATGTGGTTATACCTCTGTATAAATGATGGCAAAATCTAGAGTCAATAGCTGGCAATGGATAATGGCCCAAAGAGAGTGAAGAAATCTTGAACAACAATCTTATCTACTTCAGCTAATGACACAATTCAGTGGGTTTATTTCTGTTGGATTTCTCTTGTTCCAATATTTCAATAATCGATGAGACACTTTGACCTTTTTCCATCTCTTTTTTTCCCAGACTCAAATAAAACAGAATATCCTGTTCACTGACTGATCTGAAACATTTTCCTCTAGAAGCCTCCTCCTTATCTTTTCCTCCTGTCTCCCTATCTGCGTCTCCTTTCTTGCAGAGTTAATTATGTGATATTTGTCTATTCATTTTAAATAAGCATTCAGTGCACTAGTTATCACTTGGTATTTTTAAACAAAGTGTGATCTCTTGGTGGTTCTTCTTTCTCCAAGATACCCAACTCTCCTGCTATCTCTGTTCTCTTTTTGTAGGTCCCCACAGCCCTAGAATAGCTCCCATTTCATGTCTCATGTGTTCTTCTGCCCATATCCATCCTTCCTTTATCACCTAAAATTACATGATTTTGGACTTTTTTCTAGGGTGTTAGAATTTAAGGACATTTACACTTACATACACATATGCAAATAAACATTAAAGGCAATGATATTTTAGAGAAAGGACTTAGTCTAATCAGACCTGGATTGAACCAAGTGTAATCAATTGTAGTGCTTTCTATAATGCTCGTTGTAGAGGTAGAAGTGAGATGTACAACATCCATGGTTTTGGTTTTCACCCTAGCCTTCCTCATCAAAGCAGCAACTGATAAGTGTAAATATAACCAACACATTAGATTTCTTTATATGAGAAAATTCCCTATGGATTACTTTTCTCATTTGTTCTAGAAGTTTCTTTTTGTGAGGAAGTCCCTTCAGTAATAAATGTAATGATAACTGCAGTCATAGATATTATCTAATCATATAGTTACAGTTATATATGTATTATCTTAGAAGGAAGGAATAAGACAAGTATATATTTGAAAGAATCCATCTCTGGTGAACAGACTGTAGCTCACACAATTCTTCGGTTCAGTGTGCACAGCAAAGACCACGGACAGCTCTCCAGGGAAGGTGGTGCTGCCTTTGTTCCCACAGGACCAATTCTTACATATATTCCTTTTTTTATTCTGCAGAAGGATTCTTCCTGGCAAACATGTTACACAACCTGCTCATTATCTGAACATGCACCAGAAATTAATAATAAGGATAAAGGAATAAATATAGTATTAAAAATTTTAATAAGAGGAACATAAGGCCTTTGGCATAGATTCATATTTAAATAGTATTAGTGAGAGTTGGCTGTCAAAATGGATCAGCAGGTGAAGACATTGACTGCAAATCTAATAACTTGTTTTCAGTGGAGACCTACATAGAGCAAGGAGAGAACTGTGTTCCTCAAGTTACCTTCTCATCTCCATCCTTTCATAATTTCACACACCTGTCCACACACACACATACACACACACACACACACACACACACACACACACACACACACGATAACAAAGAATTAGTGATTCCACACAAATGAAAAGATTGCTACTTGTATTTTGTAGCTGAAGGATTTGTGAATTTCATTTTAAAAGTCCTTTTTTTTCTCTCTATTCTTCCCTCCCTCTGTTGTATAATGTTTCTAGCCTAGACTTTCTAACATGGCCCTGAAGTTCTGAACCACTGACTCTCAGTCCCATGGAAACATACAGATGCTTATATTAATTTTATGCTGAATGACCTAGGGCCCAGGCATATAACTTGCTAGCTTCATTTTAACTCAACCCATGGTGTTTATCTTGTTCAGCCATGGAGCTCAGCACCTTTTCTTAGGACAGTGTTTCAGCTTCTTCCATACTTCCTGTCTGCCTCTAGCCGATCAGCTTTATTAAACCAGTAGGAGGGACAAAATTTACAACATACCAACAAAGTCCCATTACATCCCTCTCTCCCTCCTTCCTTTCTTCCTTTTTTAAATTTCAATTTAATGGCAGAGTAGCATATACAGAAGTGATATATCACCATGTAGCCCAGGTTGACCTATATTTCACTAAGCACACTTGTATGGCAATTGTGATTTTGTTCCTCAAATACTGAGACTGGACACATGTACCACCAGGTTTTATTTTTTTATATTCAAAAAGTTTTAACTACACCACACAACTTTTATACTAAAAATACATAACTGTTAAATGATGTTACTCCATTCAGATCATAAATCTTTGTTACACTCCTGCTTCCATGGTCAATACTTCACTGACACTGAAATAAGTAATCAAAGCCTATGCATTTAAGGTTTATATTTCAAGTGGCTGGAATCGCATAATAACTAACTCTAGTGTGCTGCCCAGCTGTGCCTATCTATCATTTCAGCACTGGGAAAGAAGAATCAGGAGGTTCACTGCAGATTTGAAACCTGTCTGTGAATTACAACTCAGACAGGGTTACATAGAGATCTTGTGTCAAGAAATTAATGTTCTAAAAAATGAAAGAACACAACCCTATTCAAAATTCACTCCTGACCACTGATACAATGTTGAACAGATTGTGACAAGTGGCACAGAAACAGGCATTGAGGGAGATCTCACCTACAGATCAGAGTCATAATGTCAGAAGGAAAGAGAAGCTGCTGGAGTGCAGAACCACTTGAAGCAGGGCTCTTCTTAATGTCTGGTTGGTGGACAACGAGGAGGAAAAAAGAATCCAGAGCTGGTGATAATACTTTCTTGGTTTGTTTTGGTTCTGAATGAGACAGGTGAGCTAAGGAAATGTGCATTTCCCATGCTGGGTTGCCTCTCCAGCCTTAATGCAGAGGAAGGAGCATGGTCCTGCCAATGTGCTACATTTTATTTACACCCATGGGAGGCCCATGCCGTTCAGATTGGAGACAGAGGAGGAGTGGATGAGGTGGGAGGGTGCAGGGAGTCTGGGGGTCGAAAGAAAGCAGAGGAGGGAGGAGAAACTGCTATTTGGATGTAAAACATATGAAAAAATAATCCAAAACTTTGTAAAGAGATAATGTTGACTTCTTTGCAGAAAACAGGCCATTTGAAAAGAGAAAAGATGTCATTAAAAGTTGACTATAAACAAACAGAAGGTGGCTAAGTTCATTGGTTTAATATAAATGTGACTTTTAAATATGTAAGAAGCATTACATGAAACTGAACTAAGAAAATATTGAATTAAATGCTGATTAATAAGGCACATCTACGTGCAATTGTTTAAATGTGTTAGAATGTTTTACAGAAGCTCTCTCTCTCTTTTTCAGGAAGCCATGCTGAGTTTATTGGGGTCTGGATATCCAAGGAACGGGTAGGGGAGGGGAGGAAGGAAAGAGGGATAAAATAGAGGGAGAGAGGGAGAGAGAAGAATGGAGAGGGATAGGAGAGAGGCTACAGAAGCTCTATTAGGGTAGGTAGTACTTGCTATTAAACCATCAAGGAATTATTGCTAGTGAGAGAATGACACACTCACTATCAATTATGTCCCCACCATATGTTAGGGCTAACATATTACATTGAATTTCTTTTATCAATTATAAACAGAGGAAACTGTAATTTGTCAATTAGAAGCAGGAATGTATTTGTCTGAGACAATAATGAGTCATTTGACTTTGGTATGCAGTGTATGGTGCTTCTGATAGTGTCAGTCATTATGCCACAGGATGTGTATAAAATTATAAGTTTGACACATTTAAAATGAATGAGACACATGTTTCCATTTGAAGAAAATAATAGGAGATATTTATCCCAATGAATTAGGTAGGGAAAATCAATTTTATTTTGAGTAGATATTTTCTAAAATAACAGAACTTAATGATTAACATGTATTTGTATGGTACTTAGAAAAATAATGGCCCACTTTAAATCATAAGCAAATATAAAAGTATAATAAATATGTTGATGGCCTTCTCCCTTTCCCTCTCTCCCTCAGCAGTCATTTATTCTCAGAATTTTGAACAACTATGAGTGCTTGACAACATAGTTTAGTAAAACAACAGCAATGGATCTTCCTCTAGGGCCTATGATTTCCCTGGCCAAGGGCTTTGAAAATATTTTCAATACCAAATATTAACTGCCTCTTGTGGAGCAAGTTTTCAGTCCAATCATGAGAGCGGTTGGTTACTCCATAAGCAGTCTTGCCAGTAGTACACTTGTGGGTACTTCTTGCCTGAAGGTTCACTGTTATTTGCATTCATGGTTCAGCTCTGGGTATTGTATATGTTTCTCGTCATTCAGGAGCCTTCAGGGACCCTTCCAGTACTGTGAAAGGTAGCCATGAGCAAGACTATTTCTTAGTACAAGACTGATTTCTTTGTGTCCCACAATGAAAATATGTGAGTCTTTAGCAATATAGTCTTACCATCTAGTAATGGCTACCAATGAAGAAAGTAGCAAAAAATCTGTAGTATTTTTGTCTGCTTTGGGTTCCTCCTTGGCCAGTGAGTTATAGGGAGATACCCCATGCCTAGAACTAAGATTTTTTTTTAATAACTAATAACTTCTGAGAGAAACATTCTTCTTTCATACAGGATACTTCTGTTCAAATTCATTTTATATGTAAAAACATACTTTAATTGTCTTATAAAGTACTGTTTTTAGTTTGCTTGTTTGTTTTATGTGTAGTTTTGGTCAATCCACTCTTACCCTTTACCCTTTCTCCAACCCCTTACCTGTGCCTTTCACCCCAGGCGTCTCTACTGAAAAAGCAGGATAGGAATACTGACTGAGATGAAGTCAGTATTTATCTTAGATCTGATATTCCTCCAATCCCAGTTCCTTTCTGGAGGGATAATTTGTTGGTGATGAAAGTCACCTGTGCACTGCACTCTAAGACTGATGCATTTGTTTATCTCTGGTTTCTCCTCAGGTCATAATTTTCACCTATGAGGTGCTATAATCAGAGAAGTCTGCAGTTAAACCGTATAACAACTATGTAGGAATTAAAAGGAGCTCCCCTCTGAGTTTGTAAATCCGAACAAGACTTCCTTCTGTGTAGAACTTCTAATTTTAGGTGGTTTAGGGAGATGTTGGCAGTTTGGGTTGTAAAAGAAGTATACTTTGACTCCTCTGTTTTGTTCCTGAAGGATAGAACCCCATGCTGGGACATAGGGTTAGCGAATGGAGTTCTCTTTGGATTGAGATTCTCATTCTCTCCCTTGAGTACTTTTGTATAGTGCACAAACTACACAAGAGCACATAGCAAACCTATAGCTAATGGTTTTCACAGTGGGAAACCAAAGCAAGCAATTACATTAGATAGTATTTAGAGAAAGCAACCCACTGATTGTGATGTTTGTTTTGCTGTTGTTGTTTGGTTTGGTTTTATTTAAAACAAGTGAAGTCTTTATTGCTGCTAATTAGGTTGGTAGAATGAATTATTTACCTAATATACCTGCAAAATGATATATGTATATGGAGGTATCATGTGGTGATTTTCACATATGGGCATTTTTTAGACCTCAAGTCAGAATGTCTATGCTTGCTCAATGGTTGACCATTTCTTTATTTTATTTTCCTTTTTACACGCATTTTAAAATTAAAATATGGCTTTTATATAAATATATCCTGATCATGGTTCTTCTTCCCCCAACTGCTTTCAGATTTTCTCCATTCAGCCAAATCCACATTTTTTCATTTTCTTTTGCTTCTAAAAAATGATTCTTACTGATATTCTACTATACTCATAGATATGTGCCTTGTCCGATCAGTTTAGACAGATGACAGTGGATGGGGTAGATAAAGAGATCCACAGCTAAATATTATACAGAGAGAGTCTGTTTTAGAGGTCTCCATTAGCTTTGTCCACTCAGAGCTCAAGGAACCTTTGAAAGATTGTTGGAGTCAGAGGGAATAAAGAACAATCAAAATTGAAAAAATAACATACAAGTATATTTGTAGGGTAAGGAGAGAAAAGCAGATAAAATGCCCAAGCAAAGCATTATAACATAGTAAAGTCCCTCAAAATACCATTGTTAATTTTGTGTTGACTATCTACTGTTGGAAATGGGGCCTGGCCTCCAGAGTAGTTTGTATACCCAGTGAGACTCCATTGGAGAAAACTATTTTTTTTTTTTTAATGTGAGTGGTATCTTAAGGTTTCTATTGCTGTGTCGAGACACTATGACCATGACAACTCTTTTTTTTTCTTTATTTATTTTGTATTTATCAAGAAAAACAGTAAAATGAATTTAAAATGCTGATAAGTTAACAATAACTGTAAAGACAATAAAAATCATAAGCAAGACTTTTCAAGGGTGATAATGCAAATAAGTTTGCTACACATAAAATTACTTTGTGTTCAGCTTTCCCTCTGAATTTTTTTTCTATCCCTGTATATCCTTATTCAAGGTCCCTTCCCCCTCCCGCCACATCAGGTCATTTTTTCTTCTCCACAACTTCCCATCCCCTCCCTGGGCAGGCAGCAGACAGTCCCATGGTCCCACTATGACCCAATAATGCTTAGTTCAGTCTCCATTCCTGGCATATCCAGTTTTCTCCCCTCTCCCTCAAGAGTGAGTCAGGTGTTCCTATAGATAGAGTGAGATCTGAAGGGTCAGTCCAGGGTGTTTCTGATCCCAAGCCGTTTAGTGGTTGTGGTTTGCAGCTTGGGCATGCTTGGCTTTTTTCTTGTTTGTTTGTTTAGAGACCACTAATGAGTGAGTACATCCCTTGCTTATCTTTCTGAGTTTGTGATACCTCGCTCAGGAGGATATTCTCCAAATCCAAACATTTGCCTGCAAATTTTAGGATATCATTTTTTCTTACTGCTGAGTAGTATTCCATTGTGTAGATGTACCACAGTTTGTTAATCCATTCTTCAGTTGAGGGACATCTAACTTGTTTCCAAGAAAACATTTAATTGGAGCTGACTTTTAGTTTTAGAGGTGTTGTCCATTATCATCATGGGGAGAACAATGACAGTATATGGGGGAGGCTGGTGCTGGAGAAGGAGCTGATAGTTCTATATCTTGATCCACAGGCAAGAGAAGGAGACTATGTGCCACATTGAGTGTATCTTGGCCCGATGAGACTCAAAGTCTACTTCCACAGTGACATACTACCTCCAACAAGGCCATGCCAACTCCAAAAGGACCATACTCCCTAATAATGTCACTATTGGTATTCACACACATGAGTTTATAGGGACCGTATTCCTCCTGTTTTTATACTTTTCTGCATTCTTTCCTGCAGAGTTACCTGAGCCCAGAGGGAAGAAATTTGCTGGAGACATCCCATTTGGGACTGATTGTTTCAATGTTTCTCACTTTGCATATTGTTCAGTTGTAGATATCTATTCACATCTACTGCAGGAGAGAGCTTCTCTGATGATGATGTAACATGACATATGTACAAGCATAGCAGACTGTTATTTGGAATCATTTTGTCACTACATTCTTTTAGCAGAATAGTAGTATTTGGTTTTCTCCTAGGTCTCTGGCCTATCTACTCATAGGTTCTTGACCACTTTAATCATGTCAGACATGAGATCCATGTAATGAGTGGGCCTTAAATTTAATCATACATTGACTGGTTAGTTCCACATGCATAGTGTCACTACTGCACTAGAATATCTTGCATGAAGGTTATCATTGTGGATTAATGGATTTTGGTGTAGGTTGGTGTTTACCTTTTTCCATTGGTACCTGCAGAGAACCTTCTAGTAGCCTGAACACTAGTCAATAGGAATGAAAATTCTAGATAGGCACCAGCTCAACTTCTCCATATTTAATGACTTGCGTGGGTGTTGTCTTTAGCTATGGTGCCTTAACAACATTTATGGCAAGCAACTGATAGCCCAGCAAGAGCCTGGGCTGTTTAGAGCTTTCCATTGGAACTTTTTGGTTAGCACCAGGGCCTAAAGTTAGAGTTCAACAACATCAAAAATCAAAAAATGCCTTGGTCAACATCTTGAACAAATGTGTCCCACTGCCAAAGACAGAATATTTATTTGGCAATAAGAGATATCCTGCTGGATCTGCTTCTCCCCCATTATTTGGTGATTACATTTAGATAAACTTTATATATGTATATATTTTAGGAAGCTCTTATAGTATTAAGTTACTAAATGATTTTTCATAAGTCTTCTAGTGTTGTTTGATTAACTTTTCCTCTTCTGTTCTTTCTTTACAGCTTTGTCAGCCTTTTGTAACCAATATTCATCCCTTTGTGTCTGAAAGATAAACTTTCCGATTTCTAGGGTCAGGTCATGCAGTGCCTAGTTCTTATAGTTTACATAATTACCACCTTTTCTACCGTTATTGAGAAAATTACGTGATTTCATTTTGTTATATTCAGTAGATTTATCATATTTCCTTTACCTTAATCCATTAGGCTATCTCTATTTGGGGGTATATGAGTAGTACCACATAGAGTAAAAATTTCTCTTCAACTGTGGTGAAATCACCTTCTTTTTTTGATTTCCATTTCCTTAGCAGCTCATGAGATTTTGCTTATATTGCTAGTCATTTTTATTCTTGTTTTTGAGAAATACAAATTTCTGTCATTCATTTATAAATTGAAATATGCTATTGAGTTGCCTGAATTCATTATATTCTGGTAATAATTTCTAGTCAGAATATTTGACTTTCTTATATTGAATCTGCATTTCTTTCATTTCTATCCATCTTGTTGATTTCTATTGGATTCAGTTTGAGAGTAACTTATTGATCATTTTGGTGAACATTTCGATGGATGTTGGTTTCTTTGGAAGTTGATACTTAGGAAATTTTGGATTCAAGGTATGAATTTGCAAGAATTCTTTTCTCTAAGAAGTGTTGACATTATTGTAGAAGAAATGGTGCAAAGTCTTCTTTCAGTCTTGGTGGGATTCTGCAGTTTTGCTTTAGGTCATGGCTATTTTATGTGAAGCTTTATTCCACTGATTGAATTAATTACTCATTATGAGTCTACCTAAGTTTATTTTTTAATTCTTGGTTCAGTCTTTCTATAATTAAAATTTTTTGTGTGTTTTTTTGTATAATGTGTCCTGATCACACCCCCCCCCACACACACACTTTCAGGTCCTCTCATAGTCACCCCTTTGCTTTATGGCTTTGTCTTCTCTTCTTCACTCTTCCCCTTATCTATCATTTTTAGACTCATCATGTATAATTTATGCTTCCCATATTCTCTTGTATGTGTGATTTTCTACTGCAACATGACCTCCCTATTTGGAAACATGCTTCTAAAGAGCACTGATTCTTTTTCTCAGCATTTGTCAACTGTCACTAATTCCTCAGCTTCTAGTAAAGTTTATGACTACCTCCCCTCCTCTTACTGGGATTATTCTTGGCGTGATCTTGCTTGGGCTCTTTGCATGCTGTTTCAACAGCTGTGTATTCATATATGAATCTGCCCTGCAATATCTGGAAAGACCCATTTCTCTGTAGTCATTCTCCACGCTTGCTATTAAATTCTCTACACCCGATTGCTTCCGGTTCCGCTCCTGGGACCAAGTGCTGTCTGCAGAATCCCAGCGCACTCTGCAGCAGGGGCAGGTAAACTCTGCCCCTGACCACATCCACAGCTCCTGCTGAGGGAATTTGCATGGCTCCCCACCACGACCTCAAACTGAGCAAACCAACTACAGGGGTCTCTGAAGGGCAGATTAAGATCCCGCCCAGAGGTGAGGAGGGGACCCCAGGCCTCAGCGCCTATATCCCAGCCTGGGAGGGATAGTTGAGCTCCCATTGCTTTCGGTTCCGCTCTCGGGACCAAGTGCTGTCTGCAGAGTCCCAGCACACTCTGGAGCAGGGGCAGGTAAACTCTGCCCGTCACCACACCCACAGCTCCTGCTGAGGGAATTTGCACGGCTACCCACCACGACCTCGAACTGAGCGAACCAACAACTGCAGGGGTCTCTGAAAGACAGGATCAGACCCTGACCAGAGAGGTGACAGGAGGCACACAAACCCAAGTGCCACAACTGACCAGGACCCATCTAATCGTGAACCACTGAAGCCATGGGCAAACATCAGTGCAAAAAATTACATAATAATACAAAGAACAACATGGTAACTCCAGAAGAGAGTGGCGATCTTACAAATACAAGACCTGAACTGAGCAATGAAGAGGAAACAGAAGGAAGCAACACCAAAAATTCCTTTTTGATGATCATCAAAGCTCTAAAAGAAGATATGAAAAAAAAGCCTTAAAGAAATAGAAGAAAATACAAACAAAAAATTGGAAGAGATGAACAAATCTATGAAAGAAACATGCCAGGAACTAAAAGCTGAAATAAAAGCTGAACTAAAAGCTGAACTAAAAGCTGAAATAAAAGCTGAAATAGAAGCAATAAAAAAGGCGCAAAATGAGGCAAAAATGGAAATAGAAAATCAGAAGAAAAAAGCTGGAACCACAGATACAAGCATAACAAACAGAGTTCAAGAGATGGAAGATAGAATCTCTGAAGTGGAAGACTCAGTAGCTCAAATAGATATATCAGTCAAAGAAAATAGTAAAACTAAAAAAGCCATAACTCAAAATGTTCAGGAAATCTGGGACACCATGAAAAGACCTAATTTGAGAATAATAGGA